>GL376634.1:58058-251165 GCA_000143045.1 Globisporangium ultimum DAOM BR144 | reverse complement strand
ATGCCGTAGTTCACATAAAATGGAGAGTGACCTGTCGAGACATGCGTGGAGTTGTTCAACGCAAACTCAGCGAGAGGGAGAAACTCACTCCACTCTCCGAAAGATGTTGCATAGCTGCGCAATACATCTTCCAGGACACGATTCACTCGTTCAGTTTGACCATCCGTTTCCGGGTGTGCTGCTGTTGACATGGACAACTTGGTGTCCAGAAGTCTGAACAGTGCACGCCAAAACTTGATGTGAAACGAGTGTCACGTCAGACACGATCTCGACTGGTAGGCCATGTAGACGGAAACAACGTCTACAAAGACTTGCCGTCATTCGGCTGAGATCTGTCCGAAACCGGTGCAAGATGGACCATCTTACTGAATCGGTCCACAAACACAAGGATGCCATTGCGTCCGTGTTTGTCACGAGGAAGTCCGAATATGAAATCCATACTCACAGACTTCCAACTGTCCGATGGGACAGCCAATGAACGAAGTGGGGCTTGCGTGGAGCCAGATGGCTTCACACGCTGGCAGATCTCGCAAGTTCTCACATACTTGCGAACCCACTTGTACATGTGTGGCCAGTAATAATCCCGGGAAAGACTGAGAAACGTTTTCTCACGTCCGAGATGGCCACCCGAAGGACTGTCATGGTACTCATACAAGAGTCGATGACGTAAACCTTCATCGTTGGGAACAACAACTCGTGCTGTATCCTCAACTTCCACCGCATAATACAACAACCCATTGTGTACTCGGAAGCGGTGAACGCGCGATCTTGTTCTAGCAGGCAAGCTCTGCAGTGCCTTGTCAGAAGGGTCTTTGAAGTACTTCAACAAGTCCTGACAAGTTTCGTCAGACTTGTACCCTTCGACAATCTCTTCTCGCACTGTCGTCGTAGCTTGAACTGCGGCCGCTTGAACATCTTCGCAAAGTCGACATTCTTCGTCCATATTTTCACTCTTGGACTTTGGATCGTAATCCGGACGTCTTGATAATGCGTCGGCTAAGATGTTCGTTTTGCCTGGCTTGTAGTGTACAACAAAGTTGTACTCCGCAAAGAAGGAGAACCATCTCGCCATTCTTTGCGACAAGTGAGGAGTCTTTACTGCTGTCCGCAGCGACGCATGATCTGTATAGATTGCAAAGCGCTCTTCGCCAAGCAGATAGACACGGAACTTGACAAGAGCATACTTCATTGCCAGTAGCTCCTTGTCGTGAACTGGATAGTTCCGTTCTGCGGGTCGGAGTTGTCGTGATTGATACGAAACAACTCGCTCTCGACCCTCATCATCGTGTTGCATCAATGCGCAACCGATGGCATAATCGCTCGCATCACAGACGACGTGGAACGGCTTGTCGTGATTCGGTAGAGCCAACACAGGAGCTTCACGAAGACTCCTCTTGACTTCTTCGAACGCCGTTTGATGGTCTTTCGACCACTTCCACTCAACGTCTTTCTTCAAGAGCTGTGTGAGGGGTTGCACTAACGCTGCATAATTGCGCGTGTACTTGTGCAAGTAATTGGCCAGACCCAACCATTGTCTCAGCTGTTTGACGTTCTTTGGCTCAGGCCAATCGTCAATAGCTTTGACCTTCTCCGGATCAACTCGAACACCGTTCTTGCCCACAAAACAACCGAGAACAGGGATCTCGGGAGCGAAGAACATACACTTCTTCAAGTTTGCGTACAGTTTGTTTTCACGCATGACCTGGAAAACTTGACGAAGATGATCAAGATGAACATCGACATCAGATCTCCCATTTGTGGCTTACTATGAACGAAGATATCGTCGAAGTAACTCGGTGCAAATGTTCGTAAAGGACGAAGAACGTTCGTGACCATTCGATTGAAGGTCGCGGGTGCATTCTTCAGTCCCTGTGGCATCACTAACCATTCCCACAGCATACCGCTAGGGGTACTCACTGCAGTTAGTGGGACATCGTCTTTGCGCATTCGAATCTGATAGAATCCATCTTTCAGATCGATAGCACTAAAGACGGTGCTGCCAACCATCCCATCAAGGATCATATCCTTGCGTGGAACCGGAGTCTGAGCAGGAATAGTCGCGTCGTTCAGCTTGTTGAAAGCGTGAACAATGCGCCATCCGCCAGTCGCCTTCTTCACACAAAAAGTGGGACTACATGTGGAGACTTGCTCTCCCGCACATGCCCAGCCTTCGCGCGTTGCGCAAAGAACTCGTCAATTGCCTCGACTTGTTCCTTTGGCAACGGCCACTGTCGTGTGATACAGTACTTCGTGCCAGGAAGTACGTCAATCTCGTGACGAATGCCTCTATCAAATGGCAGTTCGTCCGGCACCTTGTCTGGGAAAATGTCTTCAAATTCCCTGGCAAGTGCATACACGGGGTTCATCTTGAGAGCATCCCACGACTGCTCCTCGAACCTTTCCTTCCGTGTCTTTTCATCGAGCACTTCGGCTTCCGTTGCTGATACCGTGCCGATGTCCTCTGCATCGTCAACATCGACGATCATACAGATCTGCGAGATTTCGCCTCTCGTTAGGCTACGCTTCAGCGTCTTCTTGCTCATCCATGGCAAGGAAATCAATTCTTCGACTGAACTTGGGGGATTTTCAATCTTCATGTGATGGATTACATCGACGTCACCATCTTCGTTCGAAACCAGAACGTTCACAAACTCGCTTGAAATGTCTTGTGCTTGGACACTTCCTTCGTCATCTTGACTTGTACCTTGATCAGGGGCACTCAAAATTCTTGGCGGAACACTCTTCTTGCTGGTCTTCTTCTTCTTGTCTTGGGATGGGTCTCTGCCTCTTTTCCCGTCGTTCTTCACACTACCATCGCACGCAACTCTGTCGTCGATGGCAAAGGAGACAGTCTTTTTATGGCGCCTGACTGCTCCACCTCCGTTCGTCTTCTTCAAAATGGGTGCCGCTTGTGAGCATGGGGGGCCATCGCACACCGCAATATCACAAGGGCCATCTGGGACTTCTTCCACAGATGTGTAAACCCATACCACTTCATCCGTTGTCATGCAGCTCAAGTCGGCGATGCACGACTTGTCAACGGAGATCTTCATCTTCATCCAGTCAATGCTAGGTTGGTAACGCTTCAACCATGGCATGCCCAGGATGATATCAAACTTGTCATCGAGGTCGAGTAAAATGAACTCGTCTTCACCTCGGAAATCTTCATACTTCATTGCCAAGCGAACAACTCGCTTTGGCATCTTCACAGTTGACCCGTTGGCCAACCGAACAATCATCATCTTCTCTTCATTCGCAACAGGCACAGAGATGTTGTGCCTGGTGATCACTTCATTTCGAACAAAGTTGTTCGACGCACCAGTGTCAACTAAAGCACGTAGAGGCGTTGCAATACCGTCTACATGAACTTTGAGAACGATCAAACTTGACGTTTGACTGACACTGCTCTCACTCGTGGAAACTGCATGTGCATCATGCACATTGGGGCCAGAGTCCTGTGTTTCCACAACATCCACAGTCCTCTTCTCGAGCCCAGTAGGAGGCCCCGCCCCTACTGGTCGTTCCCGTTTTTTGACCTTTGGGAACGATCGAACCGACGACCATTACTACGGCCGTAGTTGTTCGAGCGCGAGCCCTGTGCCGTTTGCCGATCAGGCAAAGACACTTTGCAGTTTCGAGCGAAGTGGCCCGACTTCCCACAACGGAAGCACTTTCCATCGTTGTGAGGACGTTCATTTCCAGGAGTGGAAATGTACGAGATGTCCATTGGCTCTGGACCATCATGAACGACGTTCGATTGCCTTGGTGGTCTTGACGGAAAACCTTGGAACTTGGCTTGTTTGATGCTAAACTCTTCTTGCATCGCACGGCTGATGGCTTCTTCAAGGGTCTTTGGGTACTCACGGAACAATTGGTTCCGGATTGGACCGTCGTTCAGACCCGTCATGAACGTCACAACTTGCGTTGGGACGTCAATCGGCTCGTCCACAATGCTCGAGACCAGATAACGAGCTCGCTGAGCATATGAGTGTAGATCGAAACGACCTTGGCGAAGCTTAAAAAACTCGGCACGTGCACAGAACTCACTCTGCGGTGGTTCAAACGCCATCTTGAGTTCTGCCTTGAAATTGTCGTAGCTATAGAAGCAGTTTGGATCGGCCAAACGCTTCCCATAAGCCCAGCTCTTCGCACGACCCGCAAGGTTGGACATTGCGAACAACACTTGCTGCGAGGGGTCACGGAGTTGTCTTGCAGACATTGCTGCATCCAACTCAACGAACCATCTCGAAAGAGGCTCGTTCTCTCCGCCGCGATACGGAGACACGTTCAGCTTCAGAGGCGCCGTCTTGAAGGACGAAACAGGGGTTGCGACCTGCTTTCGAGATTCAACAATCTCGTGGTGCATGAAACTGACCGCAGCGCTCTTTTGGTCTTCAGGAGATGCCGATCGAAGCAGGCTGACCACAGCAGCCTCCCCGATGACATCTCTCATCCGCTCCAGCGCTGACCACTCATGAGAAGACAAATGAGGAAAATACTCATTCGTCAACTCGACAGTTTGCGGTACTGCTGAACCGAGTGGCACATCAACTCCTTCCATGTTCCCGGACATGGGTAAGAGTAGGTCTTGAACAGGAATGCGCGACGTGCTTAAAGCCGCGTCGTCAAACCTTTCACTTCACTGGGTCGTTGGAAGGACCGCTCGAAGTGCTACCAGGTGTAATGGGACGCTGTTCACAACAGTTCCCAATACACGGCACACACGCTTGTGCAACGAGGAAGCGATCTCCCGACTTGGAGGGAGAGAAGACGACTTGAGGACTTGGAGGTAAAATTGCAACTGAATTAAAATGTGGTTATGGTTCCTGACACTACATATGAAACACCACTAGAGATCCTAGAGGTTTTACAACTAAAACCTACATATGCAGAAATAAAACCTATGAATCTGATATATAAAACCTTGGGTACACTGAGGTTGAACCCAGGGGATCTGCTGGGAACTTGAACTTGAAGTACCGCGGAGATTCCCTGCAAAGTGATTGGCTCCCGCCACTCACTTCAGATGGTAGAGACACGTTGGCCTCGTCACCAGTGTGGTTTCCCACAGTAGGAACCATCATTCACATGTCTAGAGTACTGTCGTGCGTAATCACGCCGAATCTCAATGATTGCGAGCGATCAACACTCAACTCAGACACAGATTGCTCTGACATCAGACGATGACGTCACCTGTGCATGTGGGATCACTTTTATGTGTTTCACCCAATATCTTCGCACCCACAATGCACTTCCACAAGGTGGCGTGTGACACACACAAAGAGCCACCTTGCATGTAATGGCAGCCTTAGCCCATTACAACGTAAGACCAAGTACTAAACCGGTAAAAGTGGGCGAAAAAGCGATAGTTTCGTACCAAACACTACGAGAAAATACAGGCATTCGGCTATTTTTGTCACATCCCAAAATGTCAATTTTTAGTTTTTCGGTTGTAACTCTGCACTGGATGATCGAATCAGCTTGAAAATTGTACAGGGAGGCTCCTTTTAATTTGTAGATTACGTTGATCTAATTCTCGTCTTTTAATCTGCAATATTTGCGAAGTAATCAAATTTTTCTCTTCATTCGTTTACTTTTGGCGCGCACTGTACTGATGTAAAAAGCTAAACGCCGATTAACTGAACAATAACGTTAAACTTATTCCGAGTTATTAAACGTTATCACCATAACGTTGACACCTCTTCTTCCTGCTGTGCAAATGACTCATTTGCACAGCGGGAAGAGGGAAGATGCGGCGCAAACTCTCGATGCATCAGGACGACCACCGCGACGACGACCCCGGCGTCTCTACGGCTTCGTCACCACTGCTGCTGTATCTGCCTGCAGCAGTGGCCACTCGCTGTCGCCGCACCCGCCTGGGGGTCGTGTCCATACTCCTCGTTAGCTGCGCGCTCGCTCTCCTGCTCTGGATGCGGTGCGTGGCTATCACGCCAACGCGTCATGCTGTGAACGATGGAGACGCGGAAGGTCATGCGTCGCTGGCACCTGCGGTGCTGCTCGATGGCCGCGCGATGGCAAAGCCGCTGCCGCAAGTGTACCCGAACGGCGCAGTCAATCGCCACCGCTGCGACCTCCCGGCGCTGCGCTACCAGTGCGATTTGAACGTGAGTGTGGGCTGCATGGCGTACCCGCAGCTGTTCCCCACGGGCGACTTGCTGAAGAACTGGTCCCCGGAGGATCCAGGCAAGCAGCCTGCGCATATCTTCGACAGCATCTGCAGGTTCAACGTGTCGTCTCCGGTATGTAGGGGTGGGCATTGCTGAGCTTTTCTCGTGTGGCTCGTTCAAACATTGCTGTGTTTTGTCATTAGTATGAGCTGCAGCTCGCGCAGGTCTTCCACCAAATGGAAGTGCCATTCATCACATACGGCATTCCCGAACTAGATCGCGCTTCCACAAAATGGACCGACGAGGTACGTACGTCAACCCCGCACATCTATCTATTGGCGTTTATCGTGCGCTTGTCTTGAAGATGGTGTTATTTGCTTCGTAGTACTTGACTGAGAAGCTGCGTCCGGACGAATTGTACAAAGTGCACATCGCGAACAACAGTCACTTTATGTACTATTCCAAGTCCATGGCGAGGTTGGATGAGCCGCCGACGTACGCGTCCAAGTGGTGGACGTATCCGCAGTTCGTCGACGCTGTCGCTGGCACAAAAGCCATTGAGAAGAAGGGCTCGGATGGAGATCACGCCAATCACCCGTACTACTACCTCATGCTCAAGGCGCTGGACATCAAGAAGCGCACGCCGTTTGTGTACGAAGAGCTGGAGTTCCTGGACCCATCCGCAGGTGAAGCCAAGCGCAAATATGGCGACTTGTTCATCCGCGACACGCAAGACGCGCTCGCACGCGGTCTGCGCTGCCGTCTTGGCATGCAGGGCATCATCACGGAGGGCCATTTCGATGCCGGCCTCAACATGATCACGATGGTGCGCGGTGCCAAGCGGTACATCCTGTCTCCGCCGAGCGTGTGCTCCTGTCTTGGGATCATCACGTCTGGCGCATCGGCGCGACACACGCGTCTGAATTGGTCGAATGTGGCGGCACTGTCGTCGGACGCGTACGCGTGTCCAGCGACCGAAGTCGTCGTGGCTGCGGGGGACGTGCTCTACGTGCCGTCGTACTGGTACCATCACATCGTCTCGTTGGACGAGAGCATCCAGTGCAACATCCGCTCGGGCGTGATCCTGCGCGACGACGTCAAGGACTTCCTGGCGCAGTGCGGCTTCCCTCCAGTCACCGAAGCCGCGTAGCCGTTTCAGTGTTCCAAGTCAGGTGTCAGACATTCAACGCGTTTGTGTTTGTATATTTATTCAGGGTGGTTAGCTTACTAGTACATTCAGAGTGTTGTTGTCGTCGTTGGTGGTGGTGGCCATCATCGAGCAGGATTCAACTGGCCGACGCGGTCATCCCCATGCCAAAGAAGCGACTCGTGTTGTTTCCGATCGTAGGCATCTTTCGCGGGATCTTGCCCGGGTGGAACGCCTCAATGTCCTCGCAGAGCAGCTCGATGAGTGCCTCTTTACTCAGCTCGTCGTCGGGTAAATCGAAGCCAAAGTCAAAGGCGGGCGCCTCAGTGATGTCCGCTGGGTCGTAGAACGTCGCCAGGTATGGGTGCTGCAGCGCTCTCTCGATTGAGATCCGCTTCGCCGGGTTAAACAGCAGCATCTGGCTCAGCAGATCAATGGCCTCGAGGTTGATGCCGTCGTCGCCGGCAAACACGTCCTTCCATTTCTTGGGCTTGGAGATCGCCAGTTTCGTTAAAAACCGCAATGCTTTCGCGTTTTTCACAAATTCAATGTCTTCTTGCTTCGGTGTGCCCAAGAACTTGATAATGAGCTTCAGTTGATGGATGTAATCGTTCCCGGGAAACAACGGCTCACGGAGCAGCATCTCGGCAAAGATGCATCCCACGGCCCAGATGTCAATGGCCTCAGTGTACTGCAAGCAATTGAGCATGATCTCTGGCGCGCGATACCATCGCGTGACCACGTACTCCGTAAGGTCTTCGTCTTGGTGGTCCGATTTGTCCGCGTGTCCGTACGCTGCCAGAGAAGATATGCCGCCGCGCGCCAAACCGAAGTCGCAGATCTTCAGGTCACAGTTCGAATTCAGCAGGATGTTACTCGGCTTCATGTCGCGATGCAGAACGCCTGCCGAGTGGATGTGGTGGAGCCCACAGAGCATCTGGTACAGGAAGTACTTGACGTGGTCGTCCGACATCGGCTGCATCGAGTAGATCACCTGGTGCAGATCTGTTTCCATCAACTCGGTGATGATGTACATGTCCTCGAACTGTGTCTTCGAGATCGGCGGCGCCAGGTCGAGCAACTTGGTGATGTTCTTGTGTTGGAAATGGTGCAAGAGTCGTACTTCGCGCAAGATCCGCTTCGCGTCGACAAGGTCTTCAAAGATGTTGGTGATTTTCTTGACAGCAACATTTGTATCCGTGACGGAATCTTGCACGGCGATCACAGCCCCGTACGCGCCGGTCCCAATCGACTTGACGAGCCGATATCGGGTGTCCAATGTGAACACTTGGCCGTTGGCAGTGAACGTGTGCACTTGCGGCCGTCTGTTCGCTGCATACGAGGAAGACGCATGGCCACGAGGAAAGCGAGCGCGCAAGAAGGCCGACGCGCCGAATGACGACGATGCTGCCTCTGCTCTTCTGGAGGATGCCGTCGCAGTCGATGACGACGTTTTCAACTCATTCTCCAGTTCGTCCTGGTCGATCAACTTGTTGTTGTTGTACGGTGACACTATGGCACCAGATGCGGTGAGCTGCGCGGGAGGGTTCGGAGACACGACAAAGTTCGAGAACGCGTGATTGCTCCTGTTGTTGCGGTCCTGCGAGGCAACGAACTCGCTGGAACTTTCGCTTGGTGTGAGCGACGTCGCAGACGATGTGTGCGGACTACTGGCAAGAAACTCGCAACTGGGTCGTCTTTCCTCTTCGTTTTCGTGGTCGTCGTCGTTCTGATTGTCGTCTTGATTGCTGTCACCCTCGGAATCAGAGACACTGTTCTTGTTGTTGTTGTCATCACTTTGTGTGTACTGGCGATACGGCTCGCGCTCATGCACTAGCGCTCGTGTATCCCGTCCACGTGGCTCCTGTGGTTCATCATAATGCCGCGAGACAGTACTAGAACTCGCTTTCTCTTCTTCATCATCATTTTCCTGTTGCTGCTGCTCGGCTTGGCGTATCTCTTCTTGGAACAGAAGTTCATCTTTGTCTCCGTCCGGCAGCATTGGCGCCACTTTGGCGATCGCTTTGCTGTTGCTATTGTTGCTTGGAACAACGTTGGCTGTATTTGAAGCTCCTCTCATCATTGAAGAATCACTTCGACGATGCCTTTCGGTTTGGAAAATGAGTTTCGCGATCGCAGAGCCCAGCGCACTGATCCAATTCTCCAACGACAGCGCGTCGGGAGCAGCGAAGCGCAGAGACTGCATCGCATTCACCGTAACCGGCTCGTACGGAGAGCGTGCTGCCGCCGATGACGATGAGCTCAGCGCCGACCAAATACTGGGGCTTGCCTCGCTAGTGGACGCTCTACTTGGTGGCTGCGGTGACGCCTCTGGCACCGCGAGGATGAGTTCAAAGCCGTGCTTGGTGTGGCGGTTGCTGATGTCGATGACCGCGTCGTCCTCCGATAGCACAAATTCGCAGACTGCGAGCTCAGACCGCGTCGTCGTATCTAACAGGACCGCCGCGTCAAAGTGCGGTCGCTTCCGGAACTGGCAAAGCGTCACGTGCAGCGTCGTACCAGCCATCGTTTCCTCCAGCACGAAATAACTAGGCTGCGTAAGCAGAAAACCATTAGACTTCCGACCACACACAGTGGAAAAACGATACCAAATGACAATGTACCTTGGTGTGCCAGTACTTGTGCGTCGAGAGCTTGGTCAAGTACCCTTCAAACAGGATCTTCTTCGTCGGGAGCCGCTCGACTGTCGTCGGATAATATTGCCCTTCGTGCTGCTGCTGCTGATCATTATGCTGCTGGTTGTTATTGCTTTTCATTTGTGCGGGGGCCGATCCACGACGATGCAGGTCCTCTGGTTCGTCGTAGATCGTTGGTTTGGAGCCAATGGGTTCACGATGGCGGCTTCGGTCGCGTACATGGAGCGCTTTCATGGCTGCCGTGAGGATCGGCGAGTGTCGCGCTCCTGTCTCGCTGGAGGCGCGTTCTTCTCCAGCATGAATGTCGTCGCTTTCGCACTGCGGGGTGCTCTTGCTCTTCGACGTGCGGAATAGCCGCGACAGCAAAGAGCGCGTGGAGTGCTGCTGCTGCTGTTGCGGTGACGCACACGCACGCACCGACACGTGAGTTTTGTTGTTGTTCGCATGAAGATTCCTGTTGTTGGTCTTGTACGACGACACCGTCACGGGCGACGCGCTCACATACGCACCACCATCCGATGCGCGCTGCGCCACATTCACTCGCGGATCGTGATGCGTGCGACGCGTCGCCGTGGACGACCGGCGCACCGCGTGCCCATCATCTCCAGACGCGTACTGCATCTTGTCTTCTTGCACAATCTGCTTCTGAATTCGCAGTTCCTTTGCGCCTTTGCACTTGAACCGACACGCTTCGTTGAATGTGAATACCGCGGAACCGGAACGAAGGTTCGGACGACTGGACCGATAGACACGCGCACCTGGCCTCTACGCAGGAAAGAATCTCTTTCACACACTGCGCACACACACACTGCGCGCGTATACGACGTCGAACGCGCTGCTACTTGGCGCCTGCGCTGCTGCGGATGGAGAGCAGAATGCGGACGGAGCCGCTCGTTCAAGGGGCACCTTTTCAAGATTTCTTTGCGCTTTTAGACTTATTCAAGGGGAAAAAAGGGAAGAAAGAAAGAAAAAAAATTAGAAAGCTTTTGGATCGGGTTCTACTAAAACCGATGATCCCACTAAGTACGACGATTTCGCCATTGACATGGTACGAATTAGCTATTGGCCGTCTTAATTGGCCAGGAACGGGTAGTCGGTGTACCCGTGGGCGTCGCCAAAGTAGAACGTCTCAGCATCGTACTCGGCGAGCTTGGCGTTGCGATGCAGCCGCTTGACGAGGTCCGGGTTCGAGATGAAGTACCGTCCGAACGCCACGACGTCAGCGTCGCCGTCAGCCACGACCTGGAGCGCCGACTCGCGGTCGTACCCAGACGCGGTCATGAGCACGCCCTTGTACACAGAGCGGAACTTGTTCGCGGCCCCCTTTGGCGGCGCCTCGGGGTGCAGGAAATGGTACCCGCGCGGCTCGATCAGGTGCACGTACGCAAGATCGTAGTTATTCAGCTTGTTGAGCACGTACGAGTACGTCGCGATCGGGTCCGAGTCGCGGTCGCCGAAACTAGCACCAAAGGGCGACAAGCGGATGCCAACGCGACTCGAGTCCACGACCTGCAGGATCCCCTCCAGCGCTTCAAAGAAAAAGCGCGCGCGATTTTCCACAGAGCCGCCGTATTCGTCCGTGCGACGATTGATGCCGTCGTGCAGGAACTGTTCAAGAAGATATCCATTCGCAGCGTGGAGTTCAACACCGTCGAAGCCTGCGGCAAGCGCGTTCTTGGCCGCTGCCTTGTAATCCTCGACGATTCCAGGAATCTCGTTCGCTTCAAGCGCGCGTGGCACCACTGGCTCCTGGCGGCCCTCTCGCGTCGCGATCTTCTTTCCCGCGCGAGGATCGTCCAATCTCGCCGTCGATGACACTGGGAGTTGGCCGTTTGGCTGATTCAGCGGATGGCTGACGCGACCCGTGTGCCAGAGCTGCAGGAAGATCTTGCCCTCGCCCTCGTGCACCGACTTGGTGATCGCCTTCCACGCCTTAACCTGCTCCTGCGTGAAGATGCCGGGGGACCCGAATGCGCCTCGCGCAGACGGCGAGATGTTGGTGGCCTCGGCCACGATGAGCCCGCCGCGCGTCGTGCGCTGCGTGTAGTACTTGACGGCCAGCGGCGTCTGCACGCCCTCCTCGCCCGTGCGGCAGCGCGTCAGCGGCGCCATGGCCACGCGGTGCAGCAGCGTGATCGGGTCCTTCTTGCCGCCCAGCGTGATGGGCGTGAACAGCTTCTCGATCGCCATCGTCACTACCAAACCTCTTGGCAAATGACGATGGCTGTCCTGTGGACAAATGACAGGCATCGGTATCCGAATACCTGTGGAAACGAATATTGTGCCTACTTTTCGACAGTGTAACCAGGAATGATGATGCAATCCATGAGAGCTGACTAATCAGGTTGCATGCGACACGTACTTAGCAAATAGCGAACTTAGGGGAGTTCTAAAGTGGATAACAATCGCCACCTCTCGACTATACAAACGTGCGGCTACTCGAAGTCCTCGTGTCACTCCAACGTCGCGGTCTAGACAAAGAGAGAGGCCGGTCATTTCCAGATTCGCTCGCACATACCAAGACAATAAAGAATGCCTCGCTCGTCCTCGCTAGCGCACGTGCAAGCGTTCTCGCGATGCTCGAAGAGCGCGAAATCAGCCGACAACGAGAGCTGAACTGCTTTGCGCGAGTGGCGCCGGACGACGACGAAGCCGCTGCGGCGCTCTCGTGCCCCATCTACGATCACTAATACTGAGAGAGCAGAGAAATAAGTTACATTACACTCTTTAGGGGGTGCTTTCCTATTGTCTGCTACCTATACTATGTGTGGAATATGCAAATATGCAGTTTTTCTGTGAGGGCCACTATTCGGTTACACGAGTATAGTGAAATCAAGTAAAAATGCAAAACCGGTAGAACCAGGTTGCACTGGTGCAGCTTGGTTCCCATGGTCTATCTTGGTGCAGTGGTTTGGGCTTGGCTTGAGATCCTGGAGGTCGCTGGATCGATACCCGGTAGGGACGAAATTTGGGAAAGTCGAAAAAACCGAAAGTTGGGTTGCCTGGGGTAATTGTCGCGTGCAAGCGCTTCTTGGGACTCGAGACATAATCAAGGAACTGGCATATTCCGCTCTGCCTTCGGGTAAGTCTCACATAGGGTCAGGCTTGGAGTTTGACGGGTGGACGTTGCTACCACCCATGTATAATTCTGCATAGGCCGTTTCAAGGAGCCGGATGGGATTATTCCTTGTGTACGAACGTTCCCGGTTGGCATTCTCAGCTTGGTGTAGGCTTCTTCAAATCTTGTAGTCTTGTCTTCACAACCATTGTGTCAGGTAGTGCCTTCTTCAAATTCACTCGACTCTGTCGTGCTGGTGTCAAAGCCAGCGTCTTGTATCAGCCTCTTTAGCTGACGCAAGACCAGAGCCGAGTGTCTTTGGCTTTTTGCTTGTAGTTGCTGCTTGTACGCGTGGATGTGGAGCTGGAGAAGTGCTTGTATCCTGGCTTGTGTATCAACTGGGTTGGGGACTTGGTCGTGGAAACGGATATCATTGCGGTGCATCCATATGCAGCGAGTCACAATGGCTCGCACAAAGTTGAGCACCACAAAGAGAGTGTATCCGTATTTGTGTTTGGCTTCCTGGGTAGGTTTGAGACTTGTAAAGTAGACCAAGGTGCTCCAGGTCAACTCGCTTGTAAACGCTCTTTGGAGAGGCTGTATAAATGGGTCCCATAACCGCGAGGCAAAGGGACAGAGCCAAAAGAGATGCTGAGCTGTCTCGAGATGTTCACAGTCAAAATGACAAGTTGTCTTGGCGTCTTGGATGTGCTGGAATCGATAGCCTAAGTACAAGGCATTGTGCTGGAGTCGATAGAGAAAATCGGCGTAGACTGGGAGGAGGTGCTTGTTCAGCTTGATATCGCGTTTCCAGAAGTCGGGTTCAGGATCTTCCGAGACTCCTAATCGCTGCAATGGCAACGCAGGGGGTCTCGGAGACTTGAGCACGTTCCGGATCTTGGCAACTGTGAGGTCTTCTAGGAGGTGGTCTCCAATAACCCAGTTATGGAAAGCACTTGCAAAGGCTTGACTTGGACGAGGACCGATTGGAGGGTCGAGAAGGACTCGAAGTGCAATATCACAGTCTACGAGGAAGTTCCTGCAATAGCGTGTGTTGTATGCTCTTGAGTCGCCTGGTTGCTGGATCGCTGTGGCAAGTGCCGCCGGTGTTGGCGTACTACCACAGAGGCCGTATATGTCTTCTGCCGTGTAGAGTTGGAGCTGGGCGAGTCTCTGTACGAGTGCCGAGGGTCTTGTAGCTAATGTGCGGTCTTGACTTCCATGTCGTAGTGTGGCGTTGTGTAATAGCGGCATAGACAATAGGTCAAACTCGCTTGTGCTGGCTCGTATCTTGGGTCTCAACTTGGTATGCCAGACAAAGAGCACCTGGCGCCAGAAGCTGTTTAGAGCAGACCAGCGATTTTCACGTCGAGTGCTGGCATAGTTGGGACTGGTAGTTACTGGGGCGTACACAATATCGAGGGGTCGACCCCATGGAGTCATAGCCTGCTGAAAGACTTGAACAACAGGGGAGACCCAACTGGGAAGCGAGTGATGGCACTCTCGCACACTCTTCACCACACGTACAAGTGCATGTACTTGTAGCGCGTTCACCGAGTCTTCTATCTGTGTGAGACCGAGGCCTCCTTGGGATCTTGGAGTGTACCACCAGTCTGTGGCCAGGATAGCTGATAGTCGGGAACTCGAAGTACTCGAGTCACTGAGGAAAGTCGCGATGACACCCTTGATTCGATCTTGAAAGCCGGATTGCGGGATATGACACACACTGGCTGTGTACCAGAGCGTGGGTAGCACAATTTGCTGGAGCAACGCCACTCGGCCGTTCAAAGTCCTTGCGCGGTGCTTCCATACTGTACAACGGAGCTGGATACTTGCAATGAGGTGGTACAGTCGATCTGTATTGGAGAGTCGCGGTCCATAACGAATACCGAGAAGCTTGGCTTCACCAGTATTGTCAATGACTTGTACTCCGAGTTGCTGTAGCTGAGTCTCGAGTTCTTCATCTTCATCTCTCCATTCTCGAAAAGGTAGTATGACAGTCTTGTGCGTGTTGAGCTTCATCCCGGCCGCCGAGCAAAAGTCTTGGACACGTTGTAGAAACTCGGGTGCAAGAGAGAGATCAGTGAGGAGACCTGTGCAATCATCTGCAAAGCTGATAACTGTGTGGGGTTCCTCTGAAGCTCGTAACTCGAGACCACGGGACTTGAACTGGACTCGGAGGTAGTTCAATAGCGGTTCAATGTAGAGCACAAATAAGGCTGGCGAGAGTGGATCACCTTGCCGAACTCCTGCACCGAGTGCGAAATGAGGCAATGGAGCGCCATTGAAGAGAATCGAGACGATAGTGCTTTGAATCATCACTCGGATCCATTCCCGGAAAGTCGGACCAAACCCAAAGTGCCTCAGTATCATCTCGAGTGCATATACTGAGAGAGCAGAGCAGACGTCATCCAGCGCCTCACAAATTTCTCGTCGCGTGAGTTTGCTGCGCTTTGGTCTCTGGTGAAGGACTATGTGGCTCGCTGCTGGAACGTTGGCCGCGGCAAGCGCTCCCAGTTCTCGGGCGAAGACGTGTTTTTCGTGCTTTTCGTCACGACGAAGTGCGACGGTACGTGGGAAATGCTCTCGCGCATTTTCAGTGTCAAGTCGCCGACATTTATCAAGACAATGAGTGGTTTTATTCACGTCATTGCGTCGAAGCTCTATGAGGTCCTCGGAGACAAAGCGGCCTGCAAGGAAATGATGAAAAGCTTAGTCGCATCGGGGTGCGCCATGCATGCTCCTTCACTTCTGATGCGCTCTTTACGCCATGGACACGACCTTCCAACACGCAAATCGGCCACCCAGAATGCGGCTCGAGGCCATGCCGTTTTACAGCGCGTAACACAATCTGTACGGTTTCAAGGTCGAAGTCTCCGTGAGCTCTCGCGAAGCTGCCATCAACTGCTCCGTCCACGCGCGAGGCAACACGCCCGACATCGCCATGTAACATGGATTTTCATCGCCGCCTGCGGGCTAAGTCCGAGAGCGACCAGTCCCTGGAAGATGCGGATCTGATGCAGTCCCAGTACCCCGACGTGTGGGCGGATCTTGCAGACAAGGGGTACCAGGGGCTGGCGGACGACATTTGTTGTATTCACCCCGAAGAAAGCACGAATCTCCTGGCGAACGTCGAGCGCCAAAAACAAAAACATTGCTAGTGATCGCGTGATTGTAGACTACTATTTCGGGCGTTTATTGCGTTTGTGGCGAATTTGTGCAGAGAAATACTGCTGAGGGGAAGATCTATACGACGCCATATTGTGCATACTGGGAAGCCTCTCCGCGATGCCAACGGAGCGATCTATAACCAGAGCCAGACTAGGTTTGTTGCTATTGGCAATGGGATGGTCGAGAGCAGACGTCTCAGCCAGGGTCGATTCTGGCGCCACAAGAGATTGCGCCAGCAAATCAGCTTGGACGACCTTCATGGGCACGACGACGACTTCGAACTCACACAGAGGAAGCTGTAAAAAAAGTATAGTATAGAACGCCAATTGAGACGAAGCTCTTCAGCCATTGAGGCGTAGCTCTTCACGACGGTCCTACGTCAGTTTCTATAGGCGTGTTGCTCTCAGTTGGTCGCTTGTCCGCGGTGTATGGCGTTGAATACACTCTGCAATCATATCACCAAATGCCACCTTTGGAGGACGCAACCCAAACCCGATTTCAGAGGCAGCTAGTGCTCTACGAACATCTTTGCTGCGAGCTCTCATAAATGCCCAACCACAACACAGCTCACTCGTGGCCTCTTTGCCGAGCTCATCGACACGGCATTGCGCACTGTTACAAATGCGGACCGCGATGCGCAGACCAATGAGTAGCGCCACAAGAATGTGCAACAGGAGTCGCTGCAACTCGTGGTCGAATCCCAACTCGAATCTGCACATGAGAGACAAGGATTGACACGCAGCAATTCTGCGCTGTGATTGGCACAAACCTGCACGCAGGTGAGAGATTACGTGGTCGCTCCTTGATGACGATTAATTGCTCGCTTCTCAAGCCATCATCGCCCAGCCGTCAGTCAGTTGCACCAAGCAGCAAACACGCCAGCTTTCTTTGCAGTCGTGAGCGGCTGCTCTTTGCAATATGCATATGCAGTGCAGTTGCTGATAACGCACACACATCCCATGTGTCCCCGCTGCACATTAGCTCGTACTAGTAGTACACGCAGTGACTCACCAAATGAATGCCTGAATTGTAGGTTTTCTGTATTACAACACAATGATGCGCGCATGACGCAACGAAACCGCGCTCTATGCCTTCACAGTGGCGGTCTGTTCCTCCTCGAGGAACGGCTGGTCGGTGTACCCGAGCTCACCCTCGAGGTAGAATGTCGCCGGGTCGTACGGACGCACGTGCGCATTGAGCTGGAAGCGCTTGACGACGTCCGGGTTCGAGATGAAGTAGCGGCCGATGGCCACAATGTCGGCGTCGCCGTCCTCCACGACCTTGACGGCGCTGTCGCGGTCGTAGCCGGACGCCGTCATGAGCACGCCCTTGTACACGGGACGGAACTGACGCGTCGCGCCGTCCTTCGGTGCGTTCGGGTTGTCGTAGTGGAACGAGCGCGGCTCGATGATGTGCGCATACGCCAGGTCATAGTCGTTCAGCTTGTTGAACACGTAGCTGTACGTTCCGAATGGGTCGGACTCCATTTGGCCAAAACTGGCGCCGTACGGGGAGAGGCGAATGCCGACCTTGCTCGAGTCGAGTTTCTCGAGAATCGCTTCGAGGGCCTCGAATAAAAAGCGCGCGCGGTTCTCCACGGAGCCACCGTACTTGTCCGTACGGTCGTTGATCCCGTCTTGCAGGAACTGTTCCGGCAAGTAGCCGTTCGCAGCGTGCAACTCAACACCGTCAAAGCCCGCGGCGATGGCGTTCTCAGCGGCACACTGGTAGTCTTTGACGACTCCTGGGATCTCATTGGTCTCCAGCGCACGTGGAGCCACGAACGCCTCACGGCCATCGCGCGTCGGGATGCGGCCCTTGCCTCCCGTTTCCATGTTGGCGCTCGACGACACTGGGAGTTCACCATTTGGCTGGTTCTTCGGGTGGCCAATGCGGCCAGTATGCCACAACTGCAGGAAGATCTTGCCGCCCTTGGCGTGCACGGCGTCGTTCACCACCTTCCATGCGTCGATCTGCTCTTGGCTGAAAATGCCTGGTGAGCCAAAGTAGCCGCGTCCCGTGGGGCTGATGTTGGTGGCCTCGGCGATGATCAGACCGCCTTCCGTGGCGCGCTGGCCGTAGTACTTGACAGCAATTTCCGGCTGGACGCCTGCGTCTCCGGCACGGAGTCGAGTCAACGGCGCCATGGAGATGCGGTGCTGCAGCACGATGGGGTTCTTGCCGCCCAAGGTCACGGGCGTGAAGAGCTTCTCGATGGCCATGGCTAGTGCTTTGATAGTGAAAGAGACGTGCGCGCTTGGGCGCTTGTTGTGGAATGAGCTCCGTCAGCTTGTGCGTCGCTCACTGAGAGCAAGCGGGATCCGTGTGTACGTCAGCAATTGCAGCGTGTGCGCTCTTCGTCAGGCTTCGGCGTCACTGCCAAGCGTGACACGCATGATTGGCTGACACATCGTGGTAGACCTCTACAAAATGATATGAGTCTGCTATAAAAAAGACGCATTTGGAGTTCAGCTTGAAGATCCACACTCATGATGGTGCATAGGCATAAAACCTTGCAAACATAATCAGTTGGAATTTTGGTTGGTTACGTAAGCATTCGATTGCCGCGAAGGGGTTTCTGCTAATCAGCAAGCAGAGCCGCTGCCTGTCAATTTGAGAGCTGGTCTCTGAGTTGAAGTTGTCCGAGCCAAAACTATTGCCTCCCAGTCCACGCTGATTAAAATGCCAGGGCCAGAGACTCGGATCTCGTCGTCAGCTGAAGAAGCTGCTGCAAATCTGCTTTCGCGCTCAGTCCGCTGATGCAAGCGCTACCATCATTTGCGTTGACGATAGGTAGATAAGCACCATCACCACTGATAATAAGATGTGCATGTAGGCACGAGTCGTGTCTAATGCGCTTCTCCGGTTCTTTTCTCATCCCAGCAGGATGCAGGGCCCATTGCCAAGTTTACGTAAATATCGGCTCAGACAGTGGTGCTGAGCAAACGGCATCCATCCAAGTATGTTTGGATGCCGTTTTTGCATTTTTCGCGCATAGTCGAGTACCTGCGCTCCGTTTCGCTTGGGCACTTGCGGTTGGTTCTCTGTGGGTTTGAGAAACGGTCGCTGCCGAAGAGAAACCAGCAGCAGCTTCACGAGGAAAAAGAGCCAACGCAGCGCAGTCCAGGGCAAAAACTGCCCAAGTCAAAGTAACCACTTGCTCATGACATGCTGCTCAGCATGCCGCGATGGCGAAACGACAACCGCACTTTATCGGGAATTTTCCGTACATCTGCAGTATTTTTTGTCGCTACTGACCGAGTCTTAGTTGATGTTTACTTTATGCCGAGTAGTGCTTATGAAAATCATGCGTACTTAGTCAAGCAATACAAAAGCTAAATTTAGAGACTGTGTCATTATCCACAGTTTTCTCGCGGGCGGTCGTTTGAAAAGCGGCGCGAGTCGATAGCAAGCAGCCTGAGAGCTTTGAGTGCGATTAACCGACGCGCGCGCGCTTTACGACGCCCCGTGCTGGAGACTGCCGCAGTTCCCTCATTGCCCTGAAACGCTTTCCAATGGTGACGCCACTTGCCGACGCTGGTGCGCTTCCTGCGCAGCACACATCGCCCCAGAAGCAGCAGCAGGTGGAAAATCGTCAGGGCGACGTGGTACGCGACGCGAACTCGCTGCTCGAAAAAATCGGATTCGCGGCGCGTAAGTTTGAAAAGTTCGAGGACCTCGTCGCAAGTGTGTCGTCCATGAGCGTCGCGCTGTACGAGAAGCTCTTCCAGTTGCGCTTGGAGCGCATCGTGCGCGTGCCCAAGCGCCTCGAGGACTACGAGCGGAACGCGCAGGTCGTCGTGGACGCGCTCGCGGCCGCACTCTTGGAGAATGCGTATGGTATGGAAGACGTCACAGGTGAGTCGCTATGCGCGGGTGATGTGGACAGTATCTGCCACATTCTGCGCATGTTTGAACAGATCTATGGCATCCTGGAAGAAGCGAATCGCCACGGCGAGCCCGCGCAACTCGCGACGCCGCCTTCGCATGCGTCGTCGGCAATTGCCAGTACTACGAGCACGCAGAGGAAGAAAAAGCTGACCAAGATGAAAAAGAGAACGAGAAAAAGCGGGGCAACTGCGTCCCAATTGCATAGAAGCTTGCTGGGGAGCTCCGAAGAAGAGGAAGAGGAGCAGCGTGAGGACAAGGAGCGATCCACGATGACGATGCGCAGACAGCACAGCAAACACAGCAATCGTCACACGAGTTACTCGATGCGAGGCGACGTCAACATGTACGAAACAAGCAACACGAGCATCACACGGAGTCGACATGGTCTCTCGACCGGTAGTCGAAAGAGCACCGACTCAAAGCATGTGAGCAGCACCACAGTGAATGGATCGAAGTTCATGCGTGTCAAGCAACAGCAGCAGCAGCAGCAAAATGAGGAGCAAGCTGTGGATCTGAATTTGCTGAAAACACAGAAATACGGTCGATTTGTTCCAGTTGCACGGACCCGGAGGGACGCAAGCAGTGATAGCGACAGTGTTGGAGATAATCGACAAGAAGAACGAGTATCGGACGCGGAGGAAGAAGCACAACGCGAGAGTGACGGCGAGCAAATGTACTTTGGCGGCGTCTCATCCGTCTCGAACGCCAGCGGGAGCGAGAAAAGCGTGCACTTCATCGAAGACGACGACGACAACGACGCATCGCGCGACTTTGCGAGTGTCGTCGAAGGCGATATCCAAAACACGGCGCCGAATGTTGCTGCAGCCACGACGATGTCGCCTCGCAATGCGTATGATGACGGTAATGAGGCCGTGAGACGTGTTCGTTCTCCGCGAGGCAACCTCCACAAGAACAAACAAAAGGTGTCAACTTCCACGCTAAAGCAGCACGCGAGTACAAATCAGCAAGACGCTGACGAGAGTCAAGCTGGACCCGCAAGTCCGGTCAAGAAAGCAACTGCGGGTAAGAGAAAGCAAGCGAAGTCAGCTCTTGCTGAGCCCACGATATCGCCGCCGGGCAGGACCACTAAACGAGACCCTGCGTCGTCACTGTATCCATTGCAACCAGCCTCGACGCGCCATGCGGCGACGTCCAAGTCCTATACTGAGTACATGCGCTACAAACTCTATCTGAAGGACCATCTCCAAGATCTCCGCCAAGTACGTTGATATCAACGTCGTCGCTGTTCTTGAAACGTGGAAGCTCCCTAACTCTTCACTTTGTGATTGCTGTTCTAGCGAGAATATTGTCAGCGGCAGCATCTAGAGCGCGCGTATAAACTCGGCGAGCATACGGCCAACGTCGAAAAGGTACGACTGGTCTCACTCAGCCTGTATGTCGAAAACGGTACCATTTGGCTGATTTGCGTCTGCCTCTCGTTATGCGGCTTTTGTAGATCCGCGCGCGCCGCTTCCAGCAGGATATCCGATTGCATCGCATCGCTGTCGGCCTCGACTCGAAGCACGAAGAAGAGAAGCAACTGCGTCATACACTGAGCCACATTTTGCAGCTGGAAAAGGAAAAACTGCGCGACGAACACCGCACGACGTCGACGATCCTCAAGCAGATCCAAAAAGACCACGCCGAGCGCGAAAAGTCCATGGAGACATTGTACGTTTTCGTGAAATGGACGCTTTGGTTCGGTTTGTGTTTACATCACTCACGGAATCTCTTCTGATGCTTTTTTTTCTGTAGCTATTCGAACCAGATTGAGCTCGTGAAGGAGCAAACCCACCGCGAGGTCCAGGAACGCGAACTCGTCGAGAAAGCGCATCGCCTCGCATCGGAGCAGCTGCTTCGAGAAATGCGCAAAGAGCGCGAGTCCCAAATCGCCGCGCTGCTCCAGGAGAAGCAGCATCTCGAGGAAGCGCGACGCTTTCGCGCAGCGAGCAAACTGGAGCAAGCCCTTGAGAGAGGCGACGAGGCCCACGCGCGAACGTCGCAGGCGCGCGTCGATGCGTTCTACACGGCCGCCATGAAGGCGCGTCAGCAGCGGACCACAACGTCAGCCACGACCAAGAAGAAGAGCAAGGCCATGGCTCAAGCCACTGCAGTCTACTCTACGAGAGCCCATAGAACAGGAGCGCCACTGGTAAAGCGTGTCAAGTAAAATAAAGTCACAAACTCTGTACCATGTATAGTTCCTTGTTTACAGGGCGGGCGAATAACAATATCAGAGACCTTGGTTTACTGCAATCACAGCATGAATCTCCGGGAGCGCGCGAGCAGGTCCGAGGCGTGGATCACGCCCAGCAGCTTCCCACGTGCCGTCACGAAGAGCTGCGGCGACTTGTAGACCGAGATGAGCAGGATCACTTGGCTCGCAAACGTGTCACGATGCACGTGGAAGTTACCAGTGTCGAGGTTGAGCAGCTCGAGTCTCACGAGGTCCACAGAGCGCGTCGCCTGCGAGTCTGTGGCGGAAAGTGCGGCCGCCTGCGTCTTTGACAGACCCGCGAGTGCGACCGCGTTGGTCATCTCGATGTGTCGCGACTGCGGCGTCACGTGTTCACTATCGCTGTCACTGCCGTCACTCGAATTCACTGCGAGTATTTCGTACGTTTTCCCGTCATTCTCTACATAAGACGGTTGACTCAATGCCCACATCTCCACGATCGACTCGAGCTCTTCACGGTCCACTGCACCGAGGTACAGCATCGTGGTCGCGTCGTCGACGATAGGGAACAACGTGACGTCCTCGGGCGCGTCCTTAAGCGCTTGCTGTAGCGAAGTCAGCGTCTGGTGGCGCAGGATCCAGTATGGCGGTACGGCACGCATGAGGTCGCTCGCGACGAGTCCGTACGACTTCTGCTTGGTGAGATCGGGCCACTGTGGCAGGTTCTTCTGTCGGCTAATCGTGTCGTAAATGTCGAGCGAGAAAAACGCGGCCACGGCGCGGCCAAGCAGCACGCAGAGCAGCACGGGGATCATGTAACTCAGCTGACTCGTGAGCTCAAATACAATGACTGCGATGCTAATCGTGCCTGTGACGCCGGCCGTGAGCGACGCCGCGCCGACGACCGCATACCCGCCCGCCAGTTCGTTGCCGCCGCCGAAAAACACGATCATCTCGCCAAAGAGGCGGCCGACGGCGGCGCCGACCGCGAACACAGGCGTCACGATCCCGCTCGGCACCATCACCGTCGCGCTGATCACGGTCGAGACGAAGCGCACGCAAATGTACGAAAACAGATTGAGCGCCAGGGACGGAGATGTCCAGAGCTGACCGAAGTCCTTCGCTGTAAGACCACACATGCAAGGGCAAACAAGACGCAACGCATCATAAAATATGACACCTCAAAGCAAAGCAATTGAAAAATATATACACAAATAAACGTACCCAGATGCGTCGAGTCGGCGCTCGCGAGGTTTCCAGTGGAGAACATGTCGTCGATCATCTGGCGCTGCGACAACTGCATAAAGCTGCCGACGGGGAACTCGACGAGCGCAAACACTAGCGCCACGAACGCCGCGTACAGGAACGGCGCCATGGCCCTCGACCACGGCCAGCGCGGGAACAGGTACGTCTCCATGAAGTGGGTCTTGATGTTCATGATCGAGCGGTACGTACGCACAAAGAGCGCGCCGAGGATGCCGCAAATGAACGCAAGGATCAAAAAGAACGTGATCTCGTACGACTTATACGGCAGCACGGCAAACGTGGTCGTGAACAGCGACACGTTGTTGCCATCCATCAGGCTGTTGAGAGTCCGGAACACGACGACGCCGACAACCTACGATTTCACAAAGACGTTAGCATTATGGGAAAGCAAAGTACGACCAACTCGTTTTTGCGCGGAAAGCATTGTACCGAGGAGAAGAAAGCGCGCCAGTAGTTGCTTGTAACGTAGTACGTTGTCGTAACCTCGATGCTGAAGAGCACGCCGCCGATGGGGGTCCCGAACGTGGCCGTCACGCCGACGGCGCACGCAGCCGCGAGCACGTGGTGCGTGAGATCCTGTGAGCGGCGAATCTGCTCGAACAAGGGCAAACGAAGCAGTTGATGCGCGATGATGCAGCTCAAGTGCACGAACGGACCTTCTTTGCCGATGGAGAGTCCGCTGCCGAGCGCAAACACGAGTCCAAAGCACTTGGCGATCAGTGTGCGCTTGGACAAGTAGTTAGGGAATGGGAAGCCGCCGAGGATGCTGCGCATCTCCGGGATCCCCGAGCCCGCGGCATTGGGGCACACGAAGAACGTGCACGCGACGCCGAGCACGAGGATGAGCACGCGGTAGCCTGCGTACAAGAGGTAGTCGGGCATCCACGCGCCGCCGAGGTCTGTGAAGTCGGTATGCATCCGCTGTACGAACAGCACGCACATGTCGACGCTCCACGCGACGAAGGACGCGAGGATGCCGAGCAGCAGCAGGAACACCCATGTGCTCTCCAGAAACGACACAGTCAGCTCGGTCATGTGCTCCTTGTCTAGAAAGATAGCAGCAGAAGCAGAGAGGGGACCGTATGCGTTAAGAGGACGATGCAAGCGACGACGGCGACGACTACTATCGCTAGCATGGCTACGGCTGTCCGTGCCAGACGACACCTCATCCAGACCAATGACCGCGTCGAACGCAGCGTCGTCGTCGCCTTCCTGCTCCGAGAGCAAGAGCAACGACCGATAACGATAAGGCAAATGCGCACTCGCACCTGTGTGCTTGCGGCGCGCCGGGTCAAAGAAGCCGGGCTGTGCGCTCGCGGACGCGCACCGCCGCACGCACGATGACATGTGCGTCCAGATCGATGTCTCTTGTCCGTCGTCGACGACGTCTGTCGTGCGGTCCCATCGGCCGTTGTTGGTGGCAATGTCGGTGTCGTGGTCGTCTATATGGAGTCGCACGAGCGGCGGCAGAGGCACGTGATCGCTGGTGTCGCCGTTGTAGCTGCTCGTGCTGCTCGTGTCGTCGGAGAACGGGAGGCAGCTGTGCTGCTGCTCGTCGTCACCGCGCATACTGAGAGCGCCGCTGCCGCTCTTCTTGGTGGGCGCCGGTGGTACTTCTGGGGGCGTGTGTGAGGACGGAGACGGAGCGGAGATCACGCCGCGCTTCTTGAGCAAGCGGTTGTCGTGGCCGCTGAGCGCGTCTATTTCCATTTGTGGCGCTTGAGCCTTTTGTGTGTGGATGAAACCTGCGAATGGTATACCCTTTCGAAATCGATACGTGATCACTGCAATCGTGTTTGATCTGTACCTGTGTAAATGAATACCCTGTGGATAGCGTTTTGAATGAATAACCTTTCACGGATGCATACTTGAAGAGCTCCGCTAATTCTGAGAGGAATGAGTATGCGGCCAATAAAAATGCGCACTATACAAGTGCCTCATAGCGAGAACGAGGCCTTCGTTAAAGTGCGCGCGCCACGTGAGTCTCCTACTTCGTCACACGTTCTTCAGCTTGCGGCGGTGGCGGTGGCGGTGGGTGCATTATAGATGTAAAATTTCTGTTTTATGGAAAAGTTGGGAGCTCCAAAGTGCACCCACCCACACACTATGGCGCCAAACTGCTTCCTTTTTCCTGACTCGGGAGAATTTCGATGTGTCGAGAGAAGCACCGACTCCATCTGGAAGGCGACACGCCCACTGTCCGCGACTTTTTATATGGAAAAGCTTGCGCCCTGCGCGTCGTACTAACTGCACAATAGGATCACTCCAGAAAAAAAGCGCCACTATGGGATCCAAGTGGGCTGTCTGCTGACTGCGCTGCTCAGCACCGCCTTGCTTTTGCAGCCGAGACAGGGCAGGAATATGGGCAGCCACCGCAGTTGAACCACCGGGCAAACTGCGCGTCTTCCGATTGCGCTTTCCACGTGAAACCGAAGGCACCAGTTTACCCCGCGGATCCTTCCATGGGAGTCTCAGGTAGTCAGTCAGGGTGCAGAAGGTACAGGCGCAGATGTAGCTATTCGTTCCGTCCTACTGACTCGTTGCCTTTGCGGGAGTCCGGACGCGATGGATCCTCTCTATATGGCGGTGATGAGAGTGGTAGAGACGTCAATCTTCCCGTCGCGTTCCTCGCCCGTTCTTCCATATCTCAATGGCCTGATTCGTGTCCAGGACGCACACGCACCATCCCCAGACTCACACTTTCCACCACACGCGCCACTTTCCTTCCTTTCGCACGCGCGATGGATCCTCACGCCGCCGCCAGCGTCCGTACGACAAATGCGGCGTCTCCTGGTCGCATGGACGCCGCGTTCAATGGCCTTAGTATCGAGAACCGCACGGTGCTGTCGCGGTTGTTCCCGTCGAACCCGCACAATAGTCCCAGCAGCAGTCCGGATGCTAATGGCGCCAAGTTACGCGTGGAGACCCGCTCGCTCCATGTCGCAGCACTCGCTCCCGGTCCTTCGGCCCGCGATCGAAGCGCCACGACGTGGCCCGACAGAGTCGTCTACAATACCAACAACAACGCCGTCAGCAGCAACCACCACCAGAACGATCTCAGCGTTACGCCGATGAGGCCGAGCGGCTTCTTCCTTTATCAGAGTGAGCCAAAGTCCGCGCCATCAGTACACGCTCGCTCCATGATCATGCAGCAGTCAGTGAATCAGCAGCACTCGGACCCGAAAAACGAGAACGACGTGGTCGTCCTGCGAGAGCAGGTCGCGCTGCTGCGGAAAAGCCTTGAAGAGGAGAAGAAGCGTCGCATCCTGGAGCAAAAGCTCATGCAAGAGGTAAGGGGAAAGGATAGCTAGATACCTGCTTCAACTATCGCTAACTGCTTAAAAGTCACCCATCAACTCCCTTGCCTCTCGTTGTGCTTTTGCAGAAAATCATCGAGCTCCAGGGCCTCATTCGGAGCGATTTCCCCGAGCACAAGAAGGCCCAGGAACGCCGCCTGGTGCAGATGCGGTCCCCGAGTGCCGCGCGCTCCAAGTTCCGCAGTGCAGGTAGCGGCTCCAAGTTAGTGCTCAAGCCGCAGCTGTTGCAGAAATCGTCCAAGTCCAACAGCAGCAGCAGCGGCAGCAGCGCAGGCAGTAGCGTCGACTTGGCCTCGTCGTCGTCATCGTCGTCGGTAGCGAACGACGAGGCAGCTGGCACCAACAACCAACACAGTCACAACAATTCACAGCAGCTTCCAAGCGAAGACGAAGCTGCGTCCTCATCCAGGAAGCTCGACAAGGAAGCCACGGAGCTTCGCATGAAGAAGCAGCTCACGAAACTGCGCGCGCGGATGCAGACGATGGTCACCGATGCGCAAACCGAAGCCAAGTACGTCATGTACCTTGTTATTTGTTTTACCGCAAGTGCAACCTCATGCGCTTTCTGTTCGGGCGTGTGGGCTGATTTGTGGGCTGTGACTCCAGGACGCTTCGCACGCTGCTCACGAACGAGCAGCTTCGCTTTGAGCGGAAAGAGCGGCACTGGCGCGTCGAGACGAACGCTAAATTCGCTGCCCTTGAGGTATGGTCGAGGGTACTTTCGCTGGGGATTGTTCGTATGAAATCTAACGGCTTCATGTGCCGCACTCGACACGGCAGGAAAAGCACGCGGTGGCCAAGAAGAAGCTCACGGCCAAGACAGCACTTCTGTCGTCGCACGCTGCCCACTTGATGGTGTGTGCGTTGCTTCTCTTCGTTGTCTTTTGTGCCGTGCTGACGTACTTGCGCTCTTCTTGCCACCTCCACTAGGCGGAAAACCAAATACTCGCAGCCCAACTCCAGGAAAAAGACGCGCGCATCACGCACTTGGAGCTCGCGCTTGGCGGCAAACGCATCATCATGGAGACCCACAGCGCCAGCAACGCGACAACAAAGCAGCCCTAGAGAGTAGAGAATCCACGCACCCACCTAGACGTTTTCATAGAAATGAGAGCACCTCTGCATGCCCGCGATAGAGAGAAATGTAAAGCAAATCCACACCACGACACTCAAAAGGCAAAGGCAATCCATCCATTAATCACGTGAAGCGAATGACGGACTCTCAACGGCGTCGGTTGGATTGAATGGGGAATTTGGATGGCTTGGGTATATTACGAGGCGGCGTTATACTTGACTCGGATCTCTTCTTCACTCATGAGGCCGGTGCTCACAGAGTGGATGTTGCCTGTGAACACGCGGCGCTCCCATGTCGTCGTATCAAAATAGAGAAACTGCGGACCCAGTGCACCACTGCCACCGCCGATACTGCCGGCGCCCGCGGTTGCTCCGGATGCTGGTGCGCTGCCGATCGATCCTACACTAGTGCCCGGTCCGATGCTACTTGATAGACTTGCTCCTGGTCCCGACGCTGCTCCGCCTGGCGATCCCGACAAACCGGAACTAGTCGCTGCTAACAGCGCCGTGTCGGCCGGCGACGCACGCTTCAACCACATCTTCAACTCGACGTGGTACCTCCACTCGCGACTGTAGAGCTCTTGGGCCGCGTACGCTTGTAAGACGTCCTTCGGCATCGAGTAGAAAATGTAAAAGAGCGTCTCTAAGTGGAATTTCGATAAATGCGTCGTCTTGAGCACGGGCGGTTGATTATAATAGCACATAGGTAAAGTAAACTGGGGCTCTTTTGTCAGCGAGCCCTCAGACCATGGCGATGCGAACGTTGGATGCAGCGGCCTGTGGAAAATGTCATAAAGCCAATAAGGTCAATGGTGCCACTCAACAGCAATCCAACAACAGAGTGTACGTACTCGGCCGAGTTCAGATTCAGTCCCAAGGTCGTGAGGTCGCAGCCCATCGCAAGGTTCTTCTTCGACTCGTTGCTTGGACGAATCACCGAATGCAACATCCCGAGCAGCCCATACTTGTTACTTGGATCCAATTGGCCATTGCTGGTCGCACCCGATCTCGACGAGTGCAATTGCCCGAACGCTCCACCAGAGAGACTCACGCTACTGCCACCAGCGTCACCTGACGAAGATCCTACCCCCGCGCCAGTTGCGGCAAATCCCGGCACTGCGCCCGAGCGACTCCCGATCGAAGTGTTGTTGAGCGCCTGGGATCCGGATCGCTGTGGCGCCATGCCGTCCAATGCGGACGACGTGAAGCTTGAATGCCGCTTCAGCTCGGCTTCTTGCATCGCACCCTTGTCACTCGAGTTGGGTCCGAACGTCGAAAGCGCGGGAAAATCCTCCTTCTGGATAACAAACTCCGACGGTTGCGTGCGCATTCGCGACTCCGATCCGCTCTCCGAGCTTGTGTCCAAGTTCAGCGAGTTCATTCTGCATGAGGAGCGAGCTGAACATTAGTTGTGCATATTTACCACGAAATGGGCGAATAGTCAAAGGAGTCGACAAAAGAAATAAAAAGATACTGCACCTTGAACCAAGAGCCGGGAATTCGGACATATCGGGTGCCTTGTTCTCCACTGGAAGGGATCGTCCTAAAAGATGCAAGCAAATGAAATATGTGTAAGCATAAATTGCATCAATGGCGCCAGATCACTGCCAAGTGACACTTACCTGAGTTCATTCGATGAAGCTCGTGGGAGGGCGGTGGGGCACCAGTGAGCGATCCGCGGCCGACCGACGCACTCAGAAACTGCATCATACCGCATAAAATATACAGAAAATGGAGAGAGAGAATACTCAGCAGCTGTATACGCATAAAGTGATTGTCTTTGGCCTTCTGCCACGTACCGAGTTTGATCCAGACGCCGACATCATGCCGGAGCTACTGAACCCCGCGAATACACCATGCTGACCGATACCTGCATCTACACGGAAAATGAAATCAGTCACGTATTAGTCCACTGCAACAACAACACAAGTCACCCTTGTTATGGTCGCATAGCGCTTGATTTCAGACCTGCACCGCCGTCTCCATCGAGCGCACTCGCGAGGCCACTGCCCATCGCGTGGAAGGCCGACAAGCTCATGTGGCCTGTCCCCGCAACACCGCCGGGGCCACCACTCGACCCGAGGCCCTTACTGGAAAAGTCGTCGCGGTGGTAATAGTACTGACTCGCATCGAAATCCTATGCATTCCCCATATCATACAGATAAATTCTATGCTAAATCTCCCCTTTTACCATGCCAGAAACGCGATCTCCCCCTCCTGTTCCACACAGGGAGAGGGAAGGGGGAAGCATCAAGGGGCCCTTACCTTATCCTCGGCCGTCTGGATGTTATCCTTGAAATACGCAAACTTGTCCTTGGACGGATCGATCATCGCGCGCTGCCGTTATTTTTCCTCCTTTCGTTTTCTTTTCCCCTGCTTCTTTCCTACAGACGTGATGCCAACAGCAGCGTCCACCATTAGCCACAAACGCTACACGCACGCACGCACACAAGAGTGAAATGGAGACGAGCTCTCTCTCCGCATACAAACACGCGCACACTCACTCGACACGCTTCCGCCTGCCGCCGATAGAGAGACACACACACACGCGCAGACGCGTTCCGTTTTGCTTTGTTTCCCCTTTTCCGAGCCAAATGCGGTTGTTTTGAGGGGTCTACTCGACCGTGTCGGTAAAGTGCGAATCTCCCCCCTCCGTACGACTCATTCCATGTCAGAACCAGCGTAAAATCTAACCAGTGGATGCAAAACAAGGTAAATTCAAACCATATGTATCGAAAAGAAGGTAGTCTCTAGAAGCTTGATACATGAAACACGGTGAGATGGGCGAGAAATGGCACAAAAAGCGCCGTGGTGAGCAGATACGCGAGAATGCCGAGCAGAATGGAGATTGGCAATGCCGGCAGCGCGTCGAACTTGCCCAGCAGGTACATCGTCGCGGCGAGACCCTGCCAGTAGCCCAAGTGCATGCAATGCAGTTCGTAAGATCAGTTAGTATGCATGTCAGCATGCGAGAACGAGCGCTGTACGTACGATGAGGATGCAGAGGAAGCACGGCGCGAAGACGGCGATGCCGTGGGTCGCGGCGCGCGCCACGAGCACGCTGTAAAAAATGAAGTCGCCCAGGCCAAGCTTGATACACTTGTCGTCGATGGCCGATCGGTCGTCATCTGCATCGCGAGTTGGCACAGAGCGGAACACCACGGGCGGATACGGCTGCGAAGGGTCCACGACCGTGACGTCGTAGTACGTGTAGAGACAGCGCCAGAGCACGAGCTGACGCGTCTCGAACGACTGCGCCAACTCCTTCGATCGATGCTGGAAGCGCGAGTGTTGGGACTGCAGAAACGCGCGGATGAGCGCGTGGAACTGGGGGAACGACGCTGGCTGCGATAATTGCTGCGCGGCGTCGTCTTTTGCTGGAGAGTGTGACGGCGCCGCAGCATTCAGGAGACGTGCAAAGAACTCGTCTTCCGTTGGCCGCGCTCCTTTATGAGCTCTAGTAACAGTAGAAGCGCTGGCGTCGTCTTTACTGCAAGTATGGCTGGTGTGCGCGTCGACGATGTCTGCCTGGAAGAGCAGTCCGGGCAGCGGCGTGCCTTTCTCGTGCACGAGGTCAACGAGCCATCGAAGCGGTCCGATGGGCGTCATGACGGCAAAGAGATCCCAGAACGCAAGCAGCAGGAGGATCATCCAGATGCTCCACTAGCACAGCCACGAACCATTCCATGTTATAGTTGGCAATTAAATGCGATGCCATGAAAATTTAAACCACGTACCTCTGGTAATTGCGAGAGCTGCCACGCGACGATGATGCTCGTGACGACGAGGTACCCTTGCTCGAGTGCCATTGGAATTCCCTTCTGGTAGAAAATGCTGAGCACGCCGACGATCGCAAAGTTGTACATGACGACGAACAACGAGACGCCGTCGACGATCCAGCGCCACTCTCTCGCAAAGACGATCACGACGATCTTGGAGCCCGCGAGGCCGAGCAGCGTGGTCGAGTAGAAGACGCAGTAGCCCAGGAAGAACGTCATGCAGTTGAACTTGTAGAGCAGCACGACCCCAAATGTGAGCACGGCGATGAAGCCGATGACCACGAGCGCGTTACAGAGCGCGAGCACCGACTTTTCGCCGATCGAGTCGCTCGACGCGTCGATGTCCTGATAGTACATGTACGTCCTGCGAGCGCGAGAAGAAACAGAGGCGACGTTAGTGAGTCCTTTCCACGTCGCCAGTACATCAACTTGAGAACAGACGTCATGGCTCGCTTCATCCCGTCGTCCTGGACAAAGCATGCGGCAAGACTACACCCACAACAGTGTCATAACCATCAAGCATGAGCCACTTTCCATACGCGACAATGTAAAGCCCAGAGACGCCCAATACCAACCTCGCGCAGATCATCGTGATGCACACGGGCCAGAGCAGCGCAAAGAAGCTGTTGAGCTGGCGGATCACAGTGTCCAGGTCCATCGTGTCGTCCTTGTCGTCGTCGTCGTCCTGGCAATAAAGCTGCTGCACGTGCTGCCGATCGTCATTTGTGGGCATCGCGAGTTTCACGCCCAGGAGCGGTTCTTCGTACATCCACGCATTGCTGTGGCATTGAGAGATAGAGAAAAAAGGATCGGGGGAGAGTGTAAGTCCACTGCGTGCTTCAAGCGTGGTGGAGAGCGCGCACCTCTTGCTGTCGCTGTTGAGGGGGCAGAATGAATGCACGGAGCTGAGGTTGCGCACGCTGGACCGCCCATTGCCCATGCTTCCCGTCCAGCAGTTCACACTGCGCAATGCAATGGCCAGCGCCTCCTTTCATGCTAGAGGGATCCTGAAAGGGCGGATCAGATTTTTCCCTTCATAAAGTGAGTACTGCGTGCATGGAATGCTCATATTATCAATGCTATGGCTCGTACGAAGGCGATTACTAAATCTGTTTATTTTGAATAAATCCTCTAGCCGGGAATAGGCGTGCGCTATGAAACGACGCGGTTCATGATAATGGTTGTGCTTCTTCGCGTCATTCGCGTGCAACGAACAACGCAGTGGCAGGAGGAAGCGCAGCAGTGGGGATTGACAGAGTGAAGGGAGAGGCACACAAGTGAGTAATGGGGCCCAAGAAGAAAGGCGGCAAGAAGGGCAAGAAGAAGGCCAAGGAGGAGGAGCCGCCGCCCGAAGAGCCCTCGGGTACGTCTTGCTTTTGATGGGAAAAGTGCATGAGGCGCCGCTTGCGTATCCTCACTGTGTATGTGCGTAGAGTATGATACGATGGACATCCCGATGCTGAAGGAGGTGATTCAGATGCTGCGCCAGCAGCTCGATAAGGCGCAGGCCGACCGCAACTACGTCCAGCACGAGCGGGTACGCGTGCGTCCCATATGTGTCGTCACAAGGCAACAGATTGATCGTATGTGCATGTGTGCGTGTGTGTGGCATTTGTGGGTTGCGTAGGACATGATCGAGTCGTTCTACGAGATCACCAAGACGGAGATCCAGGACCACGAGAATCAGATCATGTCCAAGGACCGCGAGATGGAGATCATGGAGGACAACCACCGTGTTGAGGTGCGCGTGTACGTCCAAAAGGTCAAGCATCTCGAGTACGAGCACAAGAACAACCTCAAGCGTGTGCAGGCCGATGCCACGGGCCATCTGGACGAGGAGTACGATCTCCACCAGCACCGTGAGACCGTGCTACGCAGCACGAAGCAGTCGCTGCGACTCGAGCTCAAAGAGCGCGAGCTCTCGAACGAGGACGAGATCGACCAAATGAAGCAGGCGCACGAGAAGAACCTGATGAAGCTGCGCGAACAGTTTGAGAAGAACAACGCGGCGCTCGAAGAGCGTTGCCAGCAGCGGCTGCGCGAGCTCCAGGAGAGCCTCGAACTGCGCCGCAAGGTCGACATTCACGAGATCGAAGAGCGCAAGAACCTTCACATCAACGACCTGATGAAGAACCACGAGAAAGCGTTCACGCAGATCAAGAACTACTACAACGACATCACCAAGGACAACCTGCGGCTCATCGACTCGCTCAAGAACGAGATCACGGCGATGAAGAAGAAAGCGGCCGCGAACGCGAAGCTCATGCACGACGTCTCGCAGGAAAACAAGCGGCTCTCGGAGCCGCTGGCAGCTGCGATCCAGGAAGTTGAGCACCTACGGCATGAGCTCAAGGATGAGCAAAAAGACAAGCTGTCGCTCCGCAATGCGAAGGCGCGGCTGCTGTACTTGGCGCAGCAGGTACACGATCTGAAGGAGAAGCAAGCCGACCTCAAGATGAAGTACAAGGCGCTGGAGACCGATCGCAACGTCTTGTACGACACGTTCGAGCAAACGATGCAGACGATTCACAAGAAGGGCGAGTGCAAGAACCTCATTCTGGAGCAGCGACTCGCGACCATGGATGACCAGTTCTTGCGCAAGGAGACCCAGCTGCAGGAGATCCTCGCGGCCGCCAACCTCGATCCGAGCCAGGCGAGACGCGTGACCGACGCGCTCGACCACTTGCTGCACGATAAGAACGCGCGGATCCAGAACCTGCAGTACAGCGTCGCGAAAGCGAGCAAGGCGTTCAACGACACGCTGCGCACGTTCACCGAGAAGCTCACGAGCTTTGGGATCCCCGAGGAAGAGGTCCGATCTCTGGGTTTCAAGGCACTGACCATGAATGCGAATGTCAATCCAGCGGGTCTTGTTGCAGTTGAATAAAATTACGAGAAACATGCAGCATGGCCTTAGTACTTGTGCATAGTGTGGTAATATTACGTTGTTTTTTTACAAAGGGCATGGCCAAATAGCACACCGTTGCCTTAGTACTTGTGCGTCTTTGAGACGATGTACACACGAACGGTCTGGTCCAACGACGCCAACACGCACAAGCCTTCGCGATCGGGACTGCATGTCATGCACAAGGACGTTCATGTCAACACGCCACGATGTTGTCAGTAAGTCTCCGACAATGTTACAGTGACGAAACGTCAGGTCGTACCTCCAGTCCATGCTGATGATCGGTTGCGTCGATAGCACGCGCGAGTTGAGAAGCTCAACGGTGCCACACACGCCCAGAAGTCTGCCGTCCGCGTCCGTCGTCGTGCGCGAAAGCGGGTAATGGCTACAAGAACAGCAACAGAACGCAGCATTAGGCTCCGTCCTCGCATTGATCCTGCACATAGAGATATATACACAAGGACAATCAAACGCACTATTTATACAAGTTGAATCCACCGTTACCGCCGCCAGTCATGAACAGATCACGGTTCTGCGGCATAAATCGTCCCTGCCAGATCGTCGACTTGTGCGCCTTCTCACTCATGCACGAGTACCCTTTCTCGGGGTGGAACGTGCGCAGGTCGTAGATGCGAAACTTAGACTCGAGCGTCGTCACGAGCAACTTGTTCATCTCGATATCCTTGCGGTCGAACTGCGCGTTCACAACGCCATTCTGGCAGTTCGTCTCCCACCGCAGCGTGGTGGAGCGCAGGTCATACATCTTGATGTCGCCGTTGTCGTACCCGGCCACGACGCAACGCTCGTCGTCGTTGTACGAGTTCCCGAAGCAGACCGTCCAGCAATCGCGCGCCGAATCCTGGTCCTTTGGCGCTAGCGTCACCACTGGATCGGGAACGCGGATGTCCCACACGCGAATGTACCCATCGCGTCCCCCCGTCACGATCTCGGGCGCGCCGTGGCCAATGTTCTGACCCCCACAGCCGTCGATCGCGTTCACGATCGACTTGTGCGCTTGCGCAACATACACGGCCACCTCCGGCTTCTCCAGGTCCCTACACAACCAGAGCATACTTCGATCAATTGCAGCTGCCGCCATCACAGAATAAGTCATAGAGAATACGCTACCAGATGCTCATGACGCCGGCGTAGTCGCCTGTGGCTAAGTGGCGGTCCTCGAGGCCCGAGGCGCCGAAGGTCCCGCACTTGATGCCGTCTTTTCTCTCCAGCTCCGCGTACGTCTTGAGCTCACCCTGGTTGAGGCCGTAGACGGTGATGGCACCTGTAGCCTTAGGGTAGATGCCCATGACCACGAAGCGCGCCGAGCACGGGATCCACTTGGTGTCGTTCGGCGTGAACGACAGCGACTTGCTCACGTGCTCGATCACCTGCGGCGCGTCTGTCGTGTCCATTTTGCTTTATCTGTTGTTGTTGCTGCTGGAGTGGCTTAATGGGGAAGTCAGTGGAGCTCTTGGAACCGCTGGGATTCGTTCTATGGACTGCGATCCTTTGGCGATATGCGGCAACATTTGAACACGTCCCTTCCGAGATAGTCGACCGAAATTAGTGTGTTGGACATAACTCGGGGTGGATATTTTGAGAATAAATGATGTAAATCTTTGGATAATGTTACGTGAACAAGGTTTAAATTGTGCTTTTTATTGAAAGTTATTTGTCATGTAAACTAGCTATTCTATGGGTGTTCAGTGTCGTTGAATGGGCTACTTTTGGGTCGAGTCAGCGTAATGGCTGCACCGTTTCAGACGCATCACGTCACAGGTGTCACAGCCTGTTTCAGCCAGTGGCATCGCCACAATCATGGCTGATGCCCTCCCATTGGCTAATCTTCACTATTTGCCTATTAAACAGCATACCCTACCCTCTATCAGATACTGACCTATCCCACTCTATCGCAAAGGAAAGCGTGTAACCGTCCACGCTATTTGTAAAAATAAAAGACAAATTGTTCCCTATAATGATGTTCGCTCCTCAATGGATTGTTTGTAGAAAGACACGTTTTCCACTCAGCCACGTCAAAAGACTCTGGTTTACTGGCGGCTCCAGTGTATTAATGTTTTTAAAGTCCACATTTATTGGAGCAAATTGAACCTAGCGCGCCTCCCAACATCCCCATCACCGCCTTTCCATCTGATGGTACACTCCCTTCGCGTTTCCATAACTTTCCTTCGCTCCATCCCCTCTCCCTCTCTTTAGGAGAACACGCCAATATGCAATTCCAGAGTACAATGCACACTCTCAATCAATAGCAAGTTTCTAACGGACCTCTTTAAAATACGTATATACTGTAATCAAGCTTTAATTCTTAATTCAAGTCGAAATAGAAAGGGTTTCGCTTCGTGGTGTTGACACATTGGCATATCGGAAGGAAACTGCGCAAAAGGAAACCCTGCAAAGAAAAAAGAACGCGCTGCTTATAACGACAAGTGTGGACACGCGTGCGCGCGCCATAATTGAAAAGCGAGTCCGTCCACATACACCCGCGGCCTCTCTCTCTATTTACAAGCTCCAAGCGCCATTGACGCCTCGTCTCGACTAGCGGACATGGCGACGCCGGCGCCGATGTCGTCAACGCTGAGCCCGCGGCAGGAGACAATGAAGACTATCGCGGCCGCCACGTCTTCGGGGCTCTCGATCATCGGCGCGCTCTACATCCTCGGCCGCTACTGGTACACGCGCCGCCGCATGAAGACCATCGCTAACGGCGAGGCCGCGGTCACGGGCAACGCGCACCATCTCGACGTCACCAAGGAGCTCATCCACGTGCTGGCGTGGCTGGTACGTTACGTGTGCTGTTTGCAATAAGGAAGAACGGCGTGGCTCTAATAGCTGCGACGTGGTATTCGCTTGTAGGATCTCATTGGTGCGATGGGCCGCATTTTCGGGACGCTGCCGACCAGGACGTTCGACCAATCGCTCGGCGAACCCGTGACGGGCATTTGCAAACTGCAAGCAGTTGGTGCGCACGCATGCGTTTCTTTTGTTATGCCCGTGCCCAGAAGCGTTGGAAAATGGAGCACTAACCGTGGTTTTGTGTGTTGCTGGCTCATAGTGATCACGTTTGGCGACGTGTCGCCGATCGCGTGGAACTTTGTGATGGCACTCAACCTGTTTCGCTGGATCTGCATGGGCGAAGACCAGCTGATGCTGCAGCAGAAGATCAAGTGGTATGTCCTCGGCACGCTGGCGTTCACGTTCACCATCGACTTCCTGGCACTAGGATGTACGTATGGCCTACATTTCGAGTCTCTCGAACCTGCCATAAAGCAACTCCTCACTCGCCACGTCTCTTTATCTCACTTATGTAGTCCACAAGTTTGGTGACGCGGGACTCTGGTGCTGGGTCGTGATTCCTGGAGAGGAACACCACAAGCAAGAGCTCTACTGGAAATTGCTAACGCTGTATTTTTGGGTGATCGCTGGCGCGATCGCCATGTCCACGCTGCTCGTGCTCGTGAAGCGAGACATGATGAAGCGACTCCAGAGCCACGAGAACGAGGACGCGCGCGAGGCCTACGATGGCGTCGTGCACAACCTCACCATCTACATCGTCGCCTTCATCGTGTGCTGGCTGCCGGCCGTGTTGGACCGAGGCTACTTTGCAATCAAGAGTAAGGAAATCTTCACTCTCAGTATCATGCACGCATGTATCGTGCCGCTCCAGGGCTTTGTGAACGCTGTGATCTACGGCAAGTTCCACATCTGGATCGGGCGGCATGCCAACTTCAAGAACATCCACAGCAAGAGCAGCTCTCGGACGAGCAACAAGCACTCGGAAGACTCCGTTCATCATCGTGAGATGCTTCGGGACCAAGAGCGACAGCATTTCGGCACCGCGACCATATTTATTACCACGTTTGACATGAACTGGAACCCGTTTCCGACAAACTTGGTACGTGCTTTTGGCTGTTGAGGGTAAAGAGAGGGCTGTCAACTCACATTTGATCGGGTGCTTCTTTTTGTCGATATCAAACATGTAGGAGGACTGGATTCCAGCAGGGAAAGATCTGTACGTGTTTTCGCTTCAGCATTGCATTGGTGTGCAAACCGTGCAGCAGTCGATCCAGAAACACTTGCTGCGAATGAACTATCCAACGGCATACCGCTCCATCACATCACTCGCTGGTAGCGCCTTGCGTGACCAAGTTCAAGATGTGAGTCTGCATGTCTGCTAATGATACCTTATCGACTAACTCCATTGATCACCTCTAACGCTATACTCACTGTGTGATATTTGTTCCTAGGCCACCGTATGCCAGATCGTCTTTGTGAACAACGCAGACGACGCAAGCGGCAATTTCCAGTTCCACCCAAACGATGGTCGCGTGTGGAGCCAACGGAAAACGTTCAAAGAGGTCGTGGGCATTCCGATCCGGTATTTCGACGCATCTATCGCGTTCGTCTCGTGCAACCTCAGTTCTGGCGATCATCTCCAGCACACTTCTCGAAGCGTGCTGGAAAAGCATGCGATTGCGACCAGTTTGATCCATTCTTTCGGAATGGATGCCGATCGCGCCGCTGTGGATTTTCCGAATCTCTACCATCACACGTTCCTGTCTGGCAACCTGAACTACGATGTCGAAATGCCGCGACAGGGGCTGCTGAACACGATGGAGCAGGCGTACAAAGCGGAATGCTTGAAAAAGGCGACAGATGCAGCCATCGCAGCGAAACTCAAGACAGCGCAGCAGCCTGCTCAGCGTCAGTCTACTGATCGAAGTACATCGAGCGGAGGACGCGAGCGGCCTAGCAGCCCGAATTTTGGCTACCGAGAGCCACCGAATGCGAATGTTCAAGTCGAGTGGAATCTTTTGTATTTCAAGAGCCGCAATTCGCTCGGTCGTAGCAGCAACGTGTCATCATCGTCGGACGATGCAATGGGGAGCGAAGGAGATGCCATGTACCAGGAAATCTACACGTCCTGCCATGACGAGCTTCCATTCACGCTCCTGCGGTCTCCAGCGGGTCTGGCGCAAAATTCGTCCGCGATTTCCGAATCTCTGAATGCATCCATGCTGTCGAATAGTTCCTCGCTGGCACCTGACCTCAGAAACATATCGGTGCCGGAAACGAAAGACGCAATCAATGATGCGAGCGAAGTGAGAATCAATATTTCGGGTGGTGTCCAAGGAGACAATGAAAGTGCGCGAGCGAGACGGTCGTGGATGAGCTTCCTTGACTCGCTGTTCCCACCACAAGCTCCGGAAAGAACCTCAAGCTTCAACTCCTTTACAACCAATCCAACGAGAAGGTCGACTATGAGCAGCCGAAATGTTGCGAATGGTGGGAACACCAATGGTGCAGCGAACGCACGGAACGATGGAAAGAAAGTGAACGATCTGCTATCGAAATCGCAGCTAGTCACCGATAATACGATGCGTAAGTGGAAGGAACTGCTCCGTTTCGATGAGCTGCGAGCAGCGATCGAAGCGAAAGAGGCTTTCTGTGGGTTTGAGGAACCTGAGATCCATTTCTTGCCGTCGTTTCCACGAAAGGTTGGCACGTCGGCTTCGTTTTCGATGCTTAGCGATCGCACGTGCAAGGATTTGTTCTTGGAGTCGAACTTGGACATATCGTTGCAGTCGTTTCCCCCGGCGTACAAGGATCGCGTGCTGTCGCATTCTCTCCAGGACACGAAGCAACGGCTTCGCAACGTCGGATATTGGCTCTGCGAGGAGATTACGACGTCGACGCACAAACCCGTGTGCAGCCTGTACGAGCTGGAAATCGATCGATTCTTTGCGTACAAGATGGACGAAGCTGCGCGCGTGGACTCGAGGCAGGGCAACCGCGCGTTGCGAGACAAGACCGGTGTCCAAGAGTTCAAGATCAAGTTGGTGAACCTGGACGCCAATATCTGGAGCACGGTAGCGCGGGATTCGGGGAGCCAGCTGTCGTCGGACTCGTCTCATACAAAGAAGCACCGGAAGGTGCATGCGACCCCGGCGAGCCATCCCGCGAGTCCGTCGGAGAGCCGCGACGATACGAATGACTCGAATACCAGCAACGGCGTCTCAGACTCAACGCAGAGCCAAAGTCGGCGATCTTCGTCCGTGCGTACGCTGAAGAAGAAGCGCTCGGGGACGAATATTGTGGATCGCGTGCTTCGGAAAGATCGCCATCGATCATCCACTGTAACGAGTGGGTCCAAGGCATCGACTCCAAATCCGTACTCGGACTTTCAGTCCGAAGCTGGAGGCTCGCATCCGTTGGCGCTCGCAGGAGACCGCTTGTCTTCGCTGACGCCATTCCACTTGGAGCTGGTACCGGTCGAGCCTGTGAGCATCTCGACAGTGTTCCCTCTACCCTCGGAAGACCTGTACGCGCTCCAGCGGAAAGTGTACGAAGTCGCGCACTCGGTGCAAAGCGGGTTCCAGTCCAGCGCCAACAATGACGATCTCGAGGAATCGCTGCTCGCGTACACGAACTGCCGCACGGTGGCCTGGAAGGAAGCCGGGAAGCAGGGCGTGACCCACACAGCGATCACCAAGGCGGTGAATGGCGTCGTACATATCGCGGTGACGATCAAGGCGGAAAAGGGACATGGCGGCCAAGGAGTGCTGTGTATCCAGGAGCAGGATTTGCTGGAGCGTGCAAAGCCCGTGCTCTCGGAATCCGAGCCGATTCCGTTTGACGTAACGCTCACGTGGGGAGGCAAGCACGTCGGGTACCTGCATGGGGACATCCTGAGTTCCTTGTAGGGGCATCATCGTTGTTGCATTGATAGTTATTTATTAGTTTTATGTAAGCGAAAACCCAGCATTTGGAGAATGAGACTCCGTATTCTTTACAAGTCTCCCGCAAGCTCTAGAAGCGAAATTTGTTCCTGTGGGAGTGTTGATACATGGCCGGCCTTGTGCTCTGGCGATGCTGACAAAGGTGGCGGGCTACAGGGAGATAGCGGATGCGAAATCGCTGTGTGTGCCAACGCACCTCCAGTCTCGTCCCTGTCGAGTTCAACTTGTAAGTGACTGGGCAGCATAATCTCATTCCTGTTGTAGTCTTCTTCGTCATCATCATCATCATCCGATGAAGACGAATCCGATTGGGAGCCACCAAAGCTGCTCAAATGGCTCAGGTACGGAGGCAACGGCGACGGAGTTGCCGCCATCATCGGCGGAGGCAATGGCTGCGGCTCGTCTGGATCCATCGTCTCATGAACTTTGTCAGTAGCTTCTGGACGTCTAGATGGTGGCACTGAGTTCTCGTGTGGAGAATTCCGGTGCTTCTGTTGCTTTAGCGCATTTGAGCGCTGGCTTGTAGAGCCAAAGCCATTGGCCAGCAACTGCTTCAGCTTCGCCTCGGCGTCGATCCGCTGAATCCGCTCGAGTTGCAACTGCTTGCGCAATGCTGAAAGCTGTTCCAGCATGGCGTTTTGCAGCAGGTTCTTGGAATTCTTCAACTGCTCCAACTGTTTCCGCTGCGTCTCGAGTTTGGACTCCAGTGCCTGCTGTTCGTCTAATGAAGACGCACTGATAGTGACCGCCTCGTTCATGGCTTTTGCGACTTCATTGCGTTGTCGAGACAGCGTCTCAAGGTCATGAAGAGAGTTCTCCATCGCTGCACGTAGTGCGAGCTCTTCCGCAAGCTTTTGGGCCAGTTGCTGCCGCAGATCTACTTCAACAGCTTCCAGTTCTTCTATTTGAGCTCGAAGATTTGCAGAGTCCTGTTCTACGCCTTCCAGAGTTGTCTGCAACTCTCTGCACACATCGCGAGCAGCTGCAAAATCGTCTTCTTTCTTGCTTAGATCGTCGTTTAGCCGTTGAATTCTCAACTGCAGCTCCTGCTCTCGAGCTTCTAGCTCGATCTTTGTCTGTTGCTCATCTTGGAGAGCATTTCGCAGCGTCTGGCATTCATGCTGAAGGTTTTCACACCGGAAGCTGGTTTCGCGAAGCGAATCATGAAGCTTTTGCTTGTCCTCCACGGAGAGCTCCAACTTTTGGCGCAGAGCTGCCAGTTCGGCCATTTTAGAGTCCTGAATCTGCTTTATCTGAGCATCCAGCTGAAACTTGACTTCGGCCTGCTCCTGGATAAACTTCAATAGAGTCGATTTCTCAAACGCGAACGTTTGCTTCTCGTTCCAGAGCTGCGCGAGCTTCTCTTCGAGCGCTGCTCGCTCGCGCTCCTGGTTCCCAATCATCACTTCCCGAACGACGAGAGTCTCCTCCAAGTCTGTTTCTTTTGCCTGGAGGTTGAGAAATTTCGCCTACCGAATGGCAAGCATATCGTTGGATAATCAAGTAAATAATGACAGAAAAGCATGACAAAGCAATGCAAAATGTACCTCAAGCGCCTTGTTGGCCTTGCGCTCGTCAGAGAGTTGCAGTGCCAGACTTGTACTTTGGTCCTGAAGCCGTGTGAGCTCGAAGAGAATTCCTGTGTGCAAACTGCCATTCAGCTGAAGCTCTTCAAAGCGGGTCTCCAGCGCTCGCTTCAGGATATTGAATTTTTCTTGCGCGTCCTGCAATTCACGGCGTTGGCTCTCAAACGCGGCATCTTTCTCACCAGCAGACCTCTCCAACTCTTTGACTCTCTTGCCAAGGTCAACATTGCACTGAATAATCGACTGGAAAAAATAGTATTGAGTGAGTTGACTCTCTACGCAATGCATAAACTGGAACACTAGTCAAAGAAGAAAAAACGCAAAATGTACCTGTCCTTTCGTGCCCATGAAGAAGCGCTGCTCGATTTTCTTCGCGTAATCTCGATTGTTGATGGCCTGCAGCTCCAACTGCTTTTTTTCTCCTTGGATTCTGTCAATCTGCGCTATTCATAATGGCAAAGTTAGCAATAGGAAATTCATACGTGCTGCGAGCGCATCTAGGAGCTAACCAAGCTGCGTAATTTGCAGGTCTCGCGCTCCAATTTTGTAGCATGTCCTCGTAACTTGGTCATATCTTGCCGTAGGTGATCGTTCTGGCAATATTCAAACTGAATAGTTAAAGCAGTGACTTAACGTGGTTGGACACAAGCCGCACAAACCTTTTCCATGGACTTTTCTAGCTTCATTCGCGTTCGAAAGTAGCGAACCTCCAAAGCCTTGAGCTCTCGATTGAGCGCTGCTATTCGACTTGTCGAATGCGAAAACCTCTGATCGGAGTCCAGATCAACCAGCAACTGGTTCGCATTCCACGCTTCGTCTACTTTATCATCGCTCTTTTCGCCATTCGCTGTTTCCAGCTTTCTCTTATTCTCACCAACGTCGTCCAGAAATGCAGAGCCACGAAATCGCGTTTCGTGCTTTCTTCGTTCAAAGGATGCCTTCTTTTCCTGCTGCTGCTCGACCCGTGCGCCGCCCCCGATCGCGTCTGAGCTGGCGGCCACGCCGTCATTGCGCACTCGAGTGATCCCCATGAGAGGCACGCTGCGTCGCTCTGTCCAGACCAACTGCACTCGCGTTTGTCCGCACTTGATCTGCACTCTGGTCTATTTCCATGCAGGCGAAATGCGATCATACGCAGTCCGTAAGAGTCGCGGCGTTTCGGCAAAACCTTCTTGGATCATTAGCATATGTGCACCTACTTACACAACCTTGTTTTGCGCTTCAAAGACTTCATTCACATATGCATCTCGAGACATACAAATGAAAAGAAAAACACAAGCAAAGCATAATGCAAAACGCAAGCAACCAAACTCACGCCCTAGGCCATTTGTTGAGAAAAAACGCCTCGGTGGAAAGCATAGGATAGATCTATCTGCCTTCGATGCTGAGGTTAATCGCACGCTTGCCCTTCTTCCCTGGCTTCGCGATATCTTGCATGCGCTTCGCGAGACGCGCTTTTCGGGAGTCTGGATCCGCCTTCTTCGTCGGGACATTGTTAATCTCTACCCTTGGCCGAGGTCGCTGGAGGAAATCAAAGCGCAATTGCTGAGGAAGAGCCGCGCGCTCCGATGCGTTCGTGTCTGGCTTTGCCTCCGAGTTATCGGAACGCCCGAACACATCTCCAGTGTGACCCCCATTTCGACTATTGGACGCGGATTTCTGCTGTTTCTGTCGGTTTTGACGTCTGTAGGCAGCGTTTTCTGCTTTGTCTGCTTCCAGCTCGGCCAACTTGGAGAAATCCAGGGTTTTGTTAAACACCGATCGACTCCAGCGCTCCACCAAGTCTCGACAGAGATCTTTGTTTTCTCGAGTCTAATCAGAATCACAATCATAATTCATGCACACACTCTGTGAGTCAGTATTTTTATCATAAACGATGAAATTCTTTTGATGCACACTTTCATACCTCTTCGGGGTGCTTCCAGAGCATCATCACGACTTTTCCGAACCCGCTTCTCTTCAGATGTTCTTTAAACACTGTACATAAAGAAATCAGTTTCGAGTCCTGTACGATTCTCGCAATGGGCATCATAACAAACCAAGCCTACCTGGCATATCGGCCACCATGTTGAGCATCTTAGTTCGAATACCCACGTTTGGCAGCGTACCATCGTCCAATGGGTGGATCCATTTCTTAATGATCTATACAGAGCATTGTGTGAGAACGTATCGCCAGCCACAGCCATAACAGCAAGCGTTGCAGAACGTACCGAAAGCAAATCGAAATCCAGCAGCATGGGCTGCAATTGATGCTTGCGCATGATCATGATCGCGTGGTCGACGTACTTGATCTTCTCCAGCGCTGGTCGGCGTTCCGCGATACTCGCCAAGTCATCCTGGTGGGCTTTGTCCATGCGGTAGAGCATTTCCTGCGTGATCTGCTCCATCTCCTGGGCTGACAAGTTCATCTTCGAGCGTCTGCCGGTCTTCAGTGATTTGAGCGTCTCGTCGAAGAATTCATCGTCCTTCGACGCCGCGCCAGGGTGCTCGTCCATGGGGCGCTCGTCGTCAAACTGCTGGTTGTCTTCGTCGTACTCGCCGAGCACGCCCGCGAGATCGTCGTCCTCGTCGATGAAATCCTGGTCATCCTTTGTCGTGACCACTTCATCCCCAGAATCGTATTCATCACCTAGCCGACACCACAGAGAAAGCAAAGTGCGAGCATATCGATTTGAAACTCTTCGCCAAGAACTCCAAGGAAAAGCGCCGTACCAGAGTTATGTCTCGACTCCTTCTTCTTTCCGCGGGGTTTTTCAGGTTTGCGACTGCTGCTAGACGGTCCACTCGATGGCTTGGAGCGCTTGGACGGCGGAGGCACGGCACGCGCCTTTGGCTTCACGACCTCTTCCTCGCTTTCCGAGTCCGAGCCGAACAAACTGCACATTTTATTGCATATAATAATGGTTAAAAAAAATAGCAATAAGGCGTCTCGGTAGTGACGATATATAGACTCACGTACCCAGAAGCATCAGCGCTCATCGCACTGGTAGACGCTACACACATTCAATTCAAAATCACACCATACCCAGACCTAAGTATGTGGGGTCGCGTATTCCAGTAGCAGAGTCGCTCGTACCTGGGCGGATGGAATCGTCTCCGTCGGAGTCCGAGTCCTCGTCGCCAAACATCTCGTTGATCGAGCGCTTCTTGCGCTCATCCTCTATACAACGTCCAATCCCCCAGCAGCACCCATCGTCCAGTTAGTCGCCGTCATGCCTCTTTATATCCAGCAGAGGGCCTCATCTTCTCCCTCTCCCCTTAAGCATTACCACTACCACAGGTGCCATCGCACCTCTACTCTATACTACATATGCATTACGCCCCTCCACATACGCGCACACGCACCGTCCGAACTGCCCATGCTGCTGCTGCTGCTGTGTCCTTCCTTCTGCTGTCGCTCGCCCTTATGCTGCCCACGCTCTGCCCAAACCACAGGATGACGAACCTTGAGCCAGATAATAGTTCCCCACGGGAGGGACAATTCACATTAAACCATGACGAAAGAAGGGTTGGAAATAGGCTGTTTGATAGGTTGTGACTCTGATGCAGGAAAAAGTGATGTAAACGAGCGATAGGTGTGGATTATGGGGGAAGAAAATACTTGTGATGGCTTTTATTTTTTGCTTTATGGAGCAGAAAGAGAGAGAATGAGGGCGCGCATGTTGTTCAAACGACCTTCAAAATGGATGTGGTGATCTCTTTCTCTCTATCTATCTTCTGTGTGTCTCCGCGCGCCACACAAAGAAAAAACGAGGGCGCGGAACGACGTGGAGTAAGCGCACTTGCATCGTACGCTTGACCTTTTAATAACAGCAGCTGCGAGCTGCATGGACGGAGGGGGGAAAAGGAGAGAGGAGCGCTCTGTCCGATGCCAATTCGTCTGGCAAAGTATCGAAACGACTACATCGTTTTGCACGGCGCACAGCACGCAGCGTCGATGTTGTCGTCGGCGGGGCCACTTTTCTTTGGCACGCTCTGGTCGGTCTTGAGCATCGGATACTTGCCCGCCGCGATCGCGTTCGCGTTCGGGACAATGGGGTTCGCGCTCGAGTCTGTGTAGTTCGTGTGGTACTGCTGCTGCTGTTTCTGCTTTTGCTTCCGGTCGTTCCCATGGGAACCTGTGTCAGACGACGCGTATCCTGGTCGTCGGCTGCTGTATTCACTCGAGGCGTCGCTTTCTGCGTCAAATTGCTCGCTTCGTCGACTAAATACTTCCGAAGGTGCACCTTCTGGACGGTGCTGGCGGGCGCGCAGCCCCTATTTGTTTGTTTCAAGAATCGTATGCTGTTAGCATCAGGGCATTACGCGATAGAGCCAATGATTGCTGTTCAAGAGCAAGCGTACCTTTATCCATCGCTGTGCTTCGTCCGCCGTCTCCGCCTTTAGTAAATAAGACTGTTCGCCAATGCCGATCGAAAACTCGAGCTTCGACGGGTCATCCGCGTTCAGCTCGATGTTCTGTGTTCGCCACAGATCGATGCACGCCAGCAGCTTCTCGCTCTCGCGGCTCTATATGTTTACACAAACGTATCACAGTCAGCGCACATGATTTCGCTAATCATATGGTAGAAAATGCGGCGTACCTTGTAGTAGGTCAGATAGTGCGTGGTCGCTTCAAAATAGCGTCGCTGCCATCGGTCTTGGCGCGACTTCTTGCGCAAGTATCCTGCTCGGTAGGAAGGCGATCCACACACAGAAAACGTCAGCGGCTGCGCATTTCCATACGGAAGTGCGTATGAATAGCGTACGCACCTTTGAGCTCCGGCAGCTCCAGGGTCATGATCGTCGGCGCGGCTTCTTCCTTCTTCGACACTGCGCGTCGTCCTGCGTGCACAATTGGGAAATGCGCGGTGGGTGCGTTAACGGTTGGGAAAATAAAAATAAATTCTGCCCCCTCCTCATCCGTCGCACATGGCTGATTTATTTTTTACGCGTCATTTATGGTAAATAACTTCCTCCTCACCCGGGTCAAATCAGGAAGGACGGATATAAGAGCATCTGCGCGTTTGGTTCAAAAATCAACTTTTCTTTTCCTTTCTGTTACATGGGACAATGGGGACTGCACTCTATGCGACAGCTCATGTACACAATCTATTATAAAAAGCCACCCTATTTCCGTGTGCAAATGGCGGCGTGAGAACGAGATGACGATGGCAATTGAGGAAGTGGGACGTGCACAATGTGGCTTTCTGCATACGCCACTCAAGGTGAACTGCGCTTGTAAGAGAGTAATCAAATTGAAAAGTGAACCCACATCCCAGTTTAGTGTGAACCGTGTGCACATCAATCGAGGATGTATGTCCTAGTCTAGGACCCACATTATCAGACTGCCTTTCTTTGGATAAGATTGCAATGGATGATATGGAATGGATGGACACTCCTTTCGTGCTAACGCGGCTCATGCGTCGAGGCTGTTGCGCGATTCGTCACCGCTGTGCCACTCAGCATGGACGCGCTGCGGTGGAAGCGCTCGCCCGTGATCGCAGCGCGCGGCGGCGGCGGCGTGCACGACCCCAACGTATCGTCCACGAGTGTGTCGAGCGCCGGTGGCAGCACCACGAACATCACCAACCCCATCTCTTCAGACGTCATGCGTCTGGATACTGCAACCCAACCCACTCACATGCAACCGATTGATGCTGCAAACAACGCGGCGCAAAGGCCAAAGGTGTGCAACGTAAAGCTGAAACTCGAGATCGACACTACGAATGTCGCCGACCAAAGCACCGCACCGACATGTAGCCCTGGGTGCTTCCCGTTTTCCGGGTGGACGAGGTCCACATCAACCAAGAGCTCCGTGAAACCTATCGCAGTGAAAAGCGCGGAAATCGACGGCGGCTCGTCGACGGTGCTCCCGCCGATATCACCCGTTGGGGGTGGACCTCACTGCTACGCAGGGAGGATGAGTCCGTTCAATGGAAACTCGTCCCCGCCGCCGAGACGAAGCCCCGCCAAACTCCGATATATATCGGCATCTTTCCGTCGACAAGTCTTGTGCTCCCATTGCAAAGCATTCGCAGCCGCAGCAACCAGTCCTAGTAAAATACTGATACACGACGACGCGAAACACCAACAGCAAAGCACGCTAACAGATAGCAGTCATTGCTGGATCTGCAGCAAAGTCAAAGCTTACGAGACCCAGCTCGCCAAGTCATTTTTCTGCCCCGACCAAGTAGATGGAAAATGCGTCTCGTATCCGGGCTTACCTCCTGAATGCTATCGGAAATGGTTCATAGAGCGACCCCTGAGCCCTCCTGAATCCGTGCGGAAAACGCAGGCAAAGCGCACAGAGATGATGAATACTCTGCAGCGGCAGCACAAGTTACACTATCACAAGCTTCAAGACATTTGCACCGAGATTGGTAGCGCCTTCAGCACTGCGACCTGCTTCATCAGCGTCGCCGACACGAACGTGGAGTTGATTGTCGGGAACTATGGCTCCATGCTGAAGTTCTCCTGCTTCCCGAGGGATATCGGCATGTGCGACTACACAATGGGATCCACCGAGCAGCATCTCTTGGTGAACGATGTGCCGGAAGACCCAGCCTTCCGAGAAAACCCGATGCTTCAGGCTGTGAAAGCAAATTTTTATTTCGGCGTCCCGATCTGCGTCAATGATCTTGCCATTGGCGCTATCGCCGTTGTGGATCCACAGCCACGAACAGGTCTACCGGATCCCATAGCTATTCAGCTGATGCAGCAACACGCATACGCAATGGGAGCGCGAGTTGCAGCGCTGCTTTCTACCCCAACAGTTTCGATCGTCTCGCGTATTATGAAGAGACGGTAGTGATTGCAAACGATTAGTGCTGACACGGAAGCAATGGTTAGTGTAAAACAAACTGTTGTTCTCCAAACTGGCAATCCTTTGCTTTGTCTATTTGATTTTGAGTCAGAGGCTCTGAACGCAGAGAATGAATGGTTTGATGCGCTTACCTTATCATACTTTTCACACACACACTGCTCTCTATTCATGAAAATTTACGATCCTTACAGCCCACTGCTGATGGCACCTTTCGTGATAATGTTTGCAGCTGCTTTCGCGGACAGAAGGCAATTGTCAAACGTGGAACCTAGGAATGCATCTCCAGCCAGCACAATCTTTGGCGACTCGCTGATTACAAGGGCAGGAATCGACGCCTCACGGTACGGCTTGGTCACTTGCGAAATTCTAGCACACCGCACACATAAAGCACAGACATGAGAATGCATGCGACAACATTTCCAGTAGGCTATTTCTTCTCTGACCTCCAGCGATGCATGATGACATCTTCTTCGTCTGGAAGGAACGGCAGGATTTTCTTGACAGACTTGGTGATCGTCGCGAGAATTTCATCGTTTTCGCGCTTGTTGTCCATGTTTTTCACACCAAACGGCACCGAAGTGTGAACCAAGAGAGTGAAGTAGGGGTTCTCCCCAGTACTTCTTTGCTTCTTGAGGTTGTCCCAACACAGGTACCGAACAACATCATCTTCTTCCTCGGACACATATTTGGAAATCCACCCGAGCTTTTGCACCTGCGACGCAATTTCGCCATTGAAAAGGTACGCGAGTGCAAATCGTTGTGAGTATTGAACTGCTGCCAGCGCTTCCAATTCTGCAGCACGAGCGGGGAAGGCAGTACTCTTGTCCAGAATTGGCAAAACCTACGTCGCGAGTTCAGGACACAACTAGTTTAGCATCATTCTCTCCATGCGTTTAGCAAAAAGACTCAACATTTGCTTACGTTCGGGACTGGGCACGTGAGCACCAAGTTGTTCACCATCTCTTCACGCCCATCAACAGAGACGACCTTGATTTGAGTGTCATTGAGAACCTCAAAACGCTCAAGTTCTTGCGACAGTATCGTTGGTGTTCCTAGGCACACGATGCCATGCACGCAATATGGTCAGCAACACCATTCGACAAATCATTTTTTATCGATAGCATGCACACGTACCTTCGAGCAGCTCTTGGACCATCGATCGAAAGCCCAATGCATCCGGACAGATCGCGTGGTCGAGTAACGGTTTGCCGTCTGACGCATCCGTGCGACGCGCCTGGTGGTAGGAATCCTGCGCAATCGCACTCTCGTCGAATGGCACCAGCTCGTGCTTTTGCACCAAACGCGCGCGGAAATCGTCGTTCGCAGTCGTGAATTTCGTCAGATACTGAGCGCCAATGTCCACGTGCACGCTGCGATTCTTGCGGAACGATCTGTGGTTACCATATTCACCATATTCACCATATTCACCATATTCACCATATTCACCATATTCGTCACATTCAGTCCAATGAACCGCTCGGAACACGAAGGAAGGCGAGAGACAACATGCACACATTGCGGAGCTCACCTGGCCATCATGCGGCCACCCGCGATGTTGTTCTTTTCCCACACGACGACGTCCGGCACGTACTTGAGTGCCTGCTTCGCATCTTGCAGCAAGTGCGAGAGCGCGGCGCCCGTCACGCCCGCGCCGACCACCAGCACTTTGTTGCCCTGTGCCATCTTGTCGAAATGAGAACGAATATGGACGAATGCATGCTTCAACCAGCATTCACCTTCCACTCATTGGCTGAAAAGTATAGATTACAACCAATGGAAACGTACAAAAAGGTGCTGTTTATGTTTGTTTGCTTTGCGGGTGAGTGTGTGCGCAGAGTGAAGGAAGTCTAACGCAAAATAAGTACAAGAGGCAGGCAGAAGAGGGGACGATGGAGAAAACTCAGTTGCCGGAGCTGCCAGACAGCGCCGCCACCACCGCGTGCCATCGCCCCGCAGCGCCGTTCGCTTTGTCCATGATGCTGGATGCGCGCAAAGGCGGCGCCAGCGAGAGCGGCAAGTTCGTGCTGCCGAAGGTGGCGCTGCGCAAAGTAGCGCCGAAACCGCTCTTCGATGTAAGTCGGCGATCAAAAAAAGAGGAAGCACATGGGGAAAATGTCGATGGATCGCTCACTGGTCTGTATGCCTCTATGCGTGTGCTTACGTATGCAGAACTTTGACGACTCTGCGTACTTGATCAAGCCGCCGACGCAGATGCTGCGCTTCATCGATGCGCTACGGTATCACAAACCAACTGAGGACGAGCGCAGCGAATGGAACATCAGCAGCTCCACGGAACGCCTGTGTCTCCACGTGCTGAATGATGTAAGTCTGTCGTTATGAGTCAAGTTGCGCTTAGGGATGTGCATGTTATAGCTCAGAGAATGACTGGATGCTTCTTATGCTTGCACTGCGTAGATTCTGCTCATTTGTGGCGCACGGCGAGGGTTCCGCTTCAACTCACAGGATATCAACTCGTTCCGCACGCTGTCGGAGAGTTTGGAGGCCCAATTCGCGCTTCTCGACCAAACATTTCGCAATCTGCCGTTTGAAGTGACCAAGTACAGATTCGCCGATCTCAAGCGGATAGAAGACGACGCGCAGTTTTTCCAGCTTGCGTACAAATCCAAAGCGCCGAGTGTCGAAATCCCATCGCACCTGCGTTTCCAGGAGGAAGCGGCGATCCGATGGCGCGCGATGCAGTTCCAGTGGTACGCGCGCGAGTACGTTGCCACATTTGCGAAGCTCCGTGAGACGGTTGTATGCGTTCGCGAGCGCTTGAAGCATTACATGGATTCACGTAAGATCACGATTGACTCGAAGGACTTGGGCGATGCAGGTAACACTCTCGGTCACTCCTGTGTCGCTCTCTGCATCTGATGCGTCTGTGAGTCTGTTGGCGTGAATTTGACATGTGGATTCGTGTATGCTTTGTGTATGTGTATGTGCGTGGGTCCACGCGTTTTCGGTGCAGTAGAAGCAGAGTTTGAAGCCAAAGTCCACCAACCGTTCCCCGCGTTTTTGTTCGTGCTCATCCAGAAGTACCATCGAGAGTACCGGGAAGAAGAGACGCCATGGACGCCCGAGTCGACAGAGCCGCCCGTGGACTCAATCGCGCAATTCTCCCTCTATTTATCGGGCATTCTAGTGCAGCGCGCGCCCCTGACAGTGCTGGAGCTGCGTAGCGTGGAAGTGATGCTGCAAGTCTTGTGAGTGCATTCGCCATGTGGTCGTACCTACTTGCGTATGCATGAAGACTAATTCATTCTTATGGCGTGTGCGTGTGCAATGCAATGCAATGCGTGCCTGTGCTGAACAGGAAAATCTCATATAATGTCGACTACGAGTTGTTAACAATGGAGCTTGTCGGCGTGTGGCGCGGCAATGCGCCGCATTCGCATCACTCCAATAATTGCCGGCAAGCGCACAAACACGACCAGTCATCGGTAGCAGGCGGCGCACTGACGCACGGCATTCTCAGCTCGCTTCTGTACGATTTCCTCGCGACGGTGCGCGAGTTGCGGCTCGTGCCGCGCCAGAAAGAACTTCTGCAGCCGCACACGAATCCACGGCGCGCGCGGCGAGCGCATAGTAAGGAAAATGGCGCCGCTGCTTTCGGGCAACAGCCGCAGCGTCGTCCGTCGTCATCGTTCCGGTGAACGCACGCCCTAGGGACGACGCGGCGCGGGACAGGAGGCAGGCAATCAAAAGTTCAGAGACTTGCGATCGCGCATGCGCGTCGGCGGATTTGTGAACACGTTGCGGCGGCAGCACATCGCAAGCAGGATCCTCCATCTAAACTATAAAAAAAGAAAAAAAGAAGAAAGGCGAGCATGCTGGGCAATAATGGCGATAATTAGTGCCCGATCGCATACAGGCACAAGCTGATCATGGTCAGCAACCGGATTAAGTCAACAATTGTTAGATATGGAGTGGTGGATGTTAATTACGTATGCAACTTTGTGTACTATGAGATAGTCAATGTTACATATGGATTTCGCACGTAACTAATGCTGCTTCAGTAATGGATACGCACTTGTATGCACAATAGATAGATAGATAGTACAGTGAAGGCGCGTTTTTACTGTCTGTGAACTTGCTCTCTGTAACAACGAAACACGAAATATTTGTACGCGCAGGCGTCTCTACTACGTTATTCGACGGCCAGTGTGTGTGTGTTGCGGTTCTTTATTCTTTGCTGTTGCTCTGGGCGTCGCGGTCTCGCTTTTCGTATTTATTTCGTTCTGACTTGAGAGAGACCATCGGCAGCAGCTGGCGCTGGCGAGGCTGCTTGATGTGGCTGTGTGCAAAGAGGTGGACGACGTGCAGGCGAGATGGCTGTGCTTTTGTATGGACCGGCCATTATCACCATCGAGAGCGACCGACGCTTGTCTTCCTCCGCATGCAGCAGCTGGTGGGCGGCGATCTTTTAGGGCGTACTGTTGAATGACGCTGGTTGGGGCAGGAAGAAGGGTTAGGTAGGTACAGTTTCGTGTTTTCCATTTTGTATGCAGCGCTTTTGATGTGTATGTGTGTGCTGACGTAAAAGGGGTAGGGATGCGCAAGGAGGGAGCGATGATACTGTGACGCAGTTGTTAGAAGCGATTGAGAAAAGACTGTGTTGAGCTGGCCCCATACCAAATTACCCCCCTGACTGACTCGAAAAGCTGGTGTAACCGCCGCGCCAGTGCGGAATTTGGACGCGTCAGTCACCGCCGTAAAGCGAGAAGGGAGAAAGAAGCGAGAGGGAAGCGACGAGGAAGCTGCGTTCGTTCTATTCCTATCGCTGGCGGCACCATATTCCCATTGTGCCGGTCGGGCAGTTTCTCTCGACGGCCATTTCGTCTGTCTGTCCTGACGCCATTTGCTCAGTTTAAAGCAAGAAAGAGGAGTACCAGTGAGTACGCGTGCGTTTCGTGAAAGCGCGCATCTCCCGGCAATAAAGAAGCAACAAGAAGACGCGTACGTGTAGTTGCGGTGGGTGTGTGCAACGACGGTCGAGAAGCAGTAGGGACAAGCGCAAAGGAGACTCGGCAGCAGGTGTGCGTGTGAGCTACCGGATATATATATATATCGCGCTTCCAGACGACAATCGATATGAACGTCGGCGCAGAAGTGGAAGTGCGCGTCGCAGGCGTTTGGACGCCCGGCACCATCACCGACCGGTATGTGAGTCCCGCGGGCACCATCGCCAAGATCAAGCTGGATGACGGCACGGCGATGGAGATGAGCGTCCCGGAAGACCCGAACGCGTCGGTTGTGGACATGCGCTTACTCTCGGGCGCGAATATGGGCGAATTAGACGTTGACGACCTCACGTCGCTGCTCGAGTTGGACGAAAACAGCATCCTGGCCGCGCTTGAGGCCCGCTTCCAGAAACAGAAAATCTACACCAACACCGGTGCCATCCTCTTGGCCGTGAATCCGTTCCAGAAACTACGCGGACTCTACGAGAAGCAAGTGATGTATGCGTATTTGCAGTCGTATGAGACACGGCAAAGCAACCTCAAGGGGCGCGCCATGGCGCCGCATATTTATCAAGTCGCGGGTGAAGCGTACAAGGCGATGCTGTTAGGACTCAACGGCGTCATGAGTGACCAGTCGATTCTCGTGAGTGGCGAAAGTGGCAGTGGCAAAACCGAATCGACCAAGTTCTTGATGGAGTACTTGGCGCAGGCCGGCGACAACCAAGCGCAGTCGTTGACAATGTCGAAAATGGGCCAAGTCGGTATCGCCGCCAAGGTGCTACAGACGAATACACTGCTGGAATCATTTGGCAACGCGCGTACATTGCGGAATGACAACTCGAGTCGCTTTGGCAAGTTTATTAAGCTCCACTTCACATCCGGCGGCCGATTGACAGGTGCGAGCATTCAGACATATTTGCTCGAGAAAGTGCGGCTCGTGTCGCAATCGATCGGCGAGCGCAATTACCACATTTTCTATGAGATGACGAGTGGCGCGTCCCCTTCAGCAAGAGAGCGATGGCAACTGGATCCACCGCATGGCGAGGTGATGGCCACAGGTGATGTTGGTGATGTCCCCGAGTCTGCGCGACAGTTCCTGCACTACCGATATCTGAATCAAAGTCAGTGCTTCAAGAGACGAGACGGAACGGAAGATAAAGAGATGTTCCAGCGCGTCGTGGACGCTATGCAGGTGGTCGGTTTCACAGATTTCGAGCGTTCGGGTATTTTCGACCTGCTTGCAGCGTTATTACACATCGGTAACCTCACATTCGAGCACGACGAAAACAGCGATCGCCAGTCGACCGATCCGACAAACTCATCCACAGATTTAGCGCCAAACTGTATATGGTCACGAGACGCCGCGGCGACGTTGCTGACCGTCGATGCTAATCAGCTGGAGAAAGCACTGAGTGTGCGCAAGATTCGAGCTGGTACCGATTTCGTGAGTGTCAAGTTATCTGCAGAACAGGCCAACAACGCTCGTGATGCGCTCGCGAAAGCTCTGTACGGACGATTGTTCGACTGGATGGTCGGCAAGGTGAACGAATTCCTGAAGATGGACGACTCACAAAAAGCCAAGGGAGGGATGCATTTCATTGGCATTTTGGACATTTTCGGTTTTGAAGTGTTTCCAAAGAACTCGTTTGAGCAGCTTTGTATCAACTTTGCAAATGAGACGCTGCAGCAGCAGTTCAACGATTATGTCTTCAAGATGGAGCAGCTCGAGTACGAATCGCAGGGTGTTGATTGGAAATACGTCGAATTTCTCGATAATCAGGATTGTGTGAACCTCATCTCCCAGCGACCAACTGGCATTTTGCCGCTTGTCGATGAAGAGTGCCTCATTCCCAAGGGAAACGACACGACGTTTGCGTCCAAGCTCTATCGCGCATGGGAAGGTCACCCGCGCTTCTCCGCGTCCCGAATGCAGAAGGCAAGTGGCAACTTTACTATTGTCCACTACGCCGGCAATGTTGAATACTCGTCTGTCGGGTTCCTGGAAAAGAACAAAGATGTTTTGCACCAAGAAGCCGTGGATCTACTGGTCTATTCACCTCAGGAAGGTAGTTTCACGCGAACTCTGTGTGAAGGAATCGGTTTCCGAGATCGTGCCAAGTCGTCTCCACGACAGCGTGCCAATGCCAGCAAGCAACGTGGTGCAAGCGTTGGTTTGCAATTCAAGGAGCAGTTGACGGCGTTGCTTGAGACTCTTCACACAACGAGCCCACATTACGTGAGATGTCTGAAGCCAAATGACACACACATAGCGGGTAAGTATGACCGTGAGCGCGTTCTTAATCAGCTTCGATGCAACGGTGTGATGGAAGCAGTCCGAGTTGCTCGTGCTGGTTTCCCCATTCGTATTCCTCATGACGAGTTTGTTGGACGCTACTTCAGTTTGAAGAGAGCCAAAAATCCTCTGACTATCAAGAAGCCTGGTGTGACGACATCCTTTGGTCTTGGCGATGAGTTGTCTCAAGCGACGATGCTAGCAGGTGAAGCGAAGGAGCTGCTGAAAGATTTAATTACAATTTTGCCGAAGGAGCACGATGCGGGTTCAGCACAGAGTTCATTTGAGAACTCGGATCAAGCCCAGTTTTCGACCCAATGCATGTCCGTTGGGTGCCAAATGGGTATTTCGAAGATGTTTATGAAGAAGTCGACGTACGACTATCTTGAAGATATGCGCACCCAGCGACTACGACGACACATGGTGAAAATCTACCATGCGATGCTGTGCTTTTTCGCTCGGAGTCGATATTTGAAGTTACGCCATGCGATTCGGTCGGTCCAACTTTCGTTCCGATACAAGAAGCAACGGGAGCAGAACAGGAGACGGAAGCTGATCATGATTCGGCGAAAGAACGGGCGTAAAGTCCAAGGCTTCGTACGGATGGTGACCCAACGCAACAAATACCGGCGATTTATTAACGTTGTGAAGATGCTGCAGTGGCGGTTCCGGTATCGTCGGATGCTTGCAGTGGTGCGACTGGCACAAAAGAAGGAGCAAGAGCGACTGCAAAAGCAGAAAGAAGAGCAAGAACAAGAACAGCAGCACCAATACCAAGACAGCTACACGGCATCAGACAGTTCGTCGGAGTCTTCAATGACATCCAACGACGTCGAAGGAAGCACGACGTCGTCGCAGTACTCGGACGATTACTATCCGTCGAACGATACCTTCCCGATGCACGGTCTGAAGACGGTTGATGAAAAGAGCAGCCAATTGATGCCGCGCCGCCAGAGTCAATTCGTCGGACGTCCAAGTCAAGCGATCGACAACCTTCGACCAATTGATGCGCCGCCACGGCAAAGCACGCGAGCTTCCCGTACCTACAGCGATAACCTGCACTCGAACTACCAAGGGGCCGTGAACAACAACAACTTTATGCCGCACAGAAATAGTGTGATGCCGCCACGCAAGTCTTCGTTTCGAAATACTCGTTCGTCTCGTGCAGTCGCACTCCCGCGTTTGGACGTCGTTCAGCAAACTCAGTGGGTCAATGACGAAGATCGTTTCAGTTGCCACATCTGCAACAAGCGGTTCAACATGTTCAAGCGGAAACACCATTGCCGAGCGTGTGGAGAGGTGATTTGCAACAGTTGCTCGTTGTACCATCGCATCCAGAGTCGCTCCATGCGTGTTTGTGTGTCGTGTGTGGCCTTCCACTCCTTGGACAGTCCAACTTCCTCGACTGCCTCGACAGCATTTTCTCGAGTCGGCGGTGGAAGCACTGGGTCAGCTGCCAGTCGCAAAACTTCCAACGGATCGAACTTTGAACCTGGTCGAAGCAGTACACTGAGTGGCGGTTCGTGGCGAAATGCATGGCCAGAACCTCCCTTCCCGGATGATGAAGAAGAGCGTCTAGCCGTTCTGAAAGAGCTCAATATCCGAGAGCTTGCCAACTCTGGGAAGTTCAACATGTACTGTGAAGTCGCTGCGAAGACTATGAAGTGTCCGATTGCGTATGTGAGTATCATTGAAGAAGAGGAGCAGGTTTTGGTCGCAAACATCGGCATGGCGCACTCGACGCTCCCTCGCGAGCTTTCGTTCTGTGCGCACACGATCTGCCAGCCGAATGTGTTGGTGGTGCTAGACACGAAAAACGACGACCGATTCCGCGATAACCCGATGGTGAAGGGCGACAAAGGTGCCGTGAAGATCCGGTACTATGCCGGTGCGACCATCTTCTCGCGTGACGGCCATGCGCTCGGTACTGTCGCAGTGTTTGATACGAAACCGCGCCGAGAAGCTGACCAAGAACACATCGGCATGCTCCAACATTTGAGTTTCCTTGCGAGCGAGAAGATGACCCAGAGCACCATTCAAGAAGATAGTGATAGCGAATTTCTGTAAAGCAACCAATCCCCAATACACAAACAACGAACCCACTCAACCATACGCTTGAGGAGTGGTAAACTAAGTATTCCAATAATCGAATAATAGATATGTAAGTGACGTTATGAAAGTGATAATGCTAATGCGCTTGGTATTTAGACCGATATTGCTGTATGCAGCCTTTATGTATGCCGCTGGACGCTTCGTGCCTGGCGACTCCCGCCACCTTGTCCTCTTCGTCTTGGTCGCCTAATGCTATCATCGTTGGCGGTACCGTCATCAGCGACGCCCAGTAGGTATTGCAACTTGTCATCAACGCAGCAAAGTGAACCGCGAACAAAGAGCGCAGTGTTTTAGACACTTGACACCAGCCACTTCTGCACTGCAACTTGAAGTAGCGAGCAATTTCAGCAGCTGACATCAAAAAGTGCACCACAACGTGCAAAGACACACAGCCGCACAATCAAAAGTGTCCGATATGCGCCGACTCACGCGAAGGTCTTGGTGAAGAAATCACCACTCGGATAGAAGAGCAATGGCTGGTATGGAGATTGGCAAACACTGGCGACATCTTCTCACTTTATGCTGCAGCACAACCTGACGGCCATCAAAGAGGTCGACTGCTTCAAACGTCACTTTTGCATCGTAGTTCGCGTCAACGCAGCTCTCCGTCTCTGCGGCGCCTGAGAGCGAGTGAGGCGTCATGCAATATTCAGATTTCGGAGCCACTAAGTGCGCACTACATGCGACCGAATTGTTGGAACAGTTCAGGACTTGTGGTCGTTCTTGACGCCACCACTCGCGGCTGGCTGCTGACCATATCCACATGATGTAGTTGGTAATCGAGCGCCTGACCTGCTGGAGCGCACGCTGCGGTAACTGCGTCACTTGGGGATTCGCGCCATGGAATACCTCGGTCTTTCTGTCAATCGACAAGTGCAACCATGTGCTCATGGTGATGAGCAAGCAATAGTATGCATGCTCTTTTATTGTGCGAATCGCCCATCAAATGCTCCTCTATCGGGTAAATCAAAATGATATTCATGTGGCCCACACGAACGACACTCTTATTAATGCACGCTGAGAAAAAACGACCATACTTAAACGGGATTTTTTCTATAGTACACGCTGAGGAAAACGCAAGTATGAAGCTTCTGTTCCAAACGCTCTTATATCCGAAATGTATTCAACACGGCGTTGCCCTTTTTTGCACCAAATAAAAGTGCAGTTGTGGCTTCATGGCCGGACAGAGAGGAGTCGTATTGTAACCGTATGTTCTATACTGGGCGAAGGCATTATTACACCCACTCTAAACGCGCAACCTTCTTATCTTCATTCCACACATTCATCGGCCCAGTTGCTATATTCGGGTGTTTTGATGTTGTGCACCACATGAGTTGGCCTGCGACGTGCGGGGGATGGGGTTCAAATGGCGCCAGGTCTTGTCGGGAAAGGGAGAAAAATCGAACCGAGTGCGGCGAAAAGCACCACCACCTACGACGACTTGCAACAGTTGGCACTTCTCTCTCTCTCGACGCTATTTGGCGCTGCTGCTGCTGCTAGTCATTCGCAAACGCGAGCCATCCCGCACAAGCGCGCGCGACTTGCCACGCGAGTGCACCTCTCTGCTGCCATTACTCACGAATCGCGTCGCCTGCTCGTCGTGAACAAATAAACCGCCACCGTGAGCTCGCTCGTATCCCAGTGCTTTCGCAGCCTCGTCAGCGCGATCCGGCCCGGCAGCCAGCCGCACGCCCCTTCATCGAACAGCACAACCGAAGAACAGCGCCGACGAACCAGCATGGTCCAGGGCCAGATGCGGGTGTCGGTGATTGGATCGCAGACTGAGAATGCTGACTCGAAGAGCCCATATACGGTAAGCGAGCGCGCGCGTTTGACTGGTGACGTATGCGTGTGAGCGCTCAGTGACTGATTAAATGCTTTCCTTATTTTGTAGATGTACCGCACGGCGGTGAACTATCGCGGGCAGTGCTACCAGCGCCTGGTGCGATATCGCCAGTTCCACGGGTTCTCCAAGAAGCTCCGTGTGCGCGATCCGATCCCTGTGAAGTCGGAGTTTCCCAAGAAACAGTGGACGCGCAAGGCGTCGTTGCGCGACGATGTCGTGGAAGCACGTCAAGTGCTGTTAAACGAGTACATGAACGAAGTGGTGAATAAGGATCTGACGGATGACACGGAAGAGCGTTTGCTGAAGCTACTCAAGGTCGGCAAGTATGACGACACGCAGCGACGCAAGGACGACCATGGCGCGCCGCGCAAGGAGCCGTTGGCGACTCGCCAGAGTGAGCGACCGACTGTCGATGTGTACCACGAGATGGACCACGAATCCGCTATGAATGCCGAACAGAGTCGATCGTACGGCGAGAACAGCGGGTACCAGTGCAACCCATGTAGTGGAGCAACCGATACGATTGGCGGTGTCGCGACAATCGTGAACAACTCGGTCACGTTGCCTCAAGTGACGTCGACTGCGGAGACCGTGATGACAGAAGATGACGAGCGGTCATTGGACGGCGACGTAGACCAAGCCACCGTTCACGCAGAACCAGAGCCAGCGTATGCCCATAGTGATGATCCAGTGGACGAAGACGAGGACGAGGATGAACTAGACGCTCGTGGCAGATCGTCTTCGGCCGCGTCCGTGACGCCATTGCCACCAAAGAAGTTCGTGGATACGTCGCCAATCCGTCCGAGTGTGGCATTTCCTCCTGTGCGCCGAGCCAAGAAGGTGGTTTTCCAGATGGACGGCAAAGTAGACAAGGCGATGTCTGGGATGACTATCGACTCCCCAACGGCAGAGGAACAAGGAAGGATTTCCCCCACGACGCTGTCACCGGAGCGCAAGTACCGTAGCCAGATTGAGAAGCGCATGAGCACCATTGACGACATTCTTGCGAGCTCGTCGGATGGACTGGCGATCCCTCCATCGTTCCACGCTCTGGCAGCGTCTGTGACAACACGGGATCGCGCAGGAAGCGCATGAGCGCAAGAATCGCATGAACGAGCAGATTACGACCGAAGGAAGCCGCCATTGCCACAAGAACCAATCATGTACTTTATGAAACGACGGGCGGAAGGAGCGACGAGAGAAAAAAAATATTATATAAACCATGGCGCATCGCAACAAGAACTGAGTGAGATAGGAATATGCCACTGGAAAACACACGAATGAAGCAACCGTCCAACTGCTCGCGTACTTTCCGCTTGATACGTGTCAAAACTGCGAAGTACGTCGCTCGGCGAACGTGCTTTGCATGTGCCGCGAAGCCAACAATCGGCTGTCGACATATGCGTCTGTAGTATATGACTTGACACTTCGCTGCTTCAGAAAAGGAGATTCTCATTCGAAAAGTACTTTTTTTCTAGAGGTGGCATTACGACCGAGTTTTAGGCTTCGCTTTGTCAAACTTTGAGACAAGTTTTACCACCGAATTCGTCGATTTAAAAATCGACCAATTAGACGGTACAAAATCGACTTGACGCTGAATTAACTCAAGGTGAGGCGAGGGCGAGTTTGACTAAATCACCTGGATTTTATCGATGCTAAAGCTGGCCCAAAAGGATAATTTTGCTGGATTTTATCAAGGGAAACGAGTTTTGACAAGATATTGGATGACTCGAGTTTTGGCAGGATATTGGATGACTCTGCAGTCAGCTGACCCTGGCTCACACGTACATGACTTGGGTCTTTAGCCGCATTGATAATGATGCATTTTCCAGTGCCGAAGAAATGTGGGAGTCAATCTCTACCGAAGTACCTTCCGCACTGCATTAAAGAGTGTTGACCCGCAGTAACATGTCGACAATGAACATGTATTGGGCAGTGTGGATGTGTATCATTCATCCGTACCGAAACATTCGCACGTAACTTTCCCACCCGCCCATCTGTTGCCCGATACTTTTCATACTGCAAACTAAATAACTTCGCTCTCCTGTGTGATGTGTGCCCATTTTTAATATTCAAACCCCAGACAAAATGGCGCGTGGCAAGACATGGAAGAAAGAGGAGGACCTGAGCCTCGTGCGCGCGCTCGTGCAGACGGCTAAGGAGACGGCAGCCATGGGCGAGCGTCGCGGGCCGGCTTTCTGGGCACGCGTGGCGGCGCAGTACGTAGTGGTTCTGGCCAACAAGGACGCACCGCCACGCACCGCGGGTGCCGCCGAGACGCGCTGGAAGAACATCCAGAGCGCCGTGGCGCGCTTCGCCAAGTACTATACGACGGCGACACGCGTGCAGCGCAGCGACCTGCAGGACGCCGACTACGTGGCCGTGGCGCTCAAGATGTACCAGGACCAAGACCCCAAGCACGACCCGTTCGAGCACCTCGACGTGTGGGAGTATCTGCGCACCAACGTGCCGCAGCACGAGGAGATCCTGCACTCGACAGCCAACTTCTGGATGCTCCAGAGGAACAAGCGCGCGAGCACATCCATGTACGAAGACGAAGACGAAGCCGCGCTCCTCTCCAAGACGAATGGCAGCAGCAGTACTAGTGGCAGCAGTACCGACAAGAGCGACACAACGCCTCGCGCTCCGACGGTGAACGGAAAGGAGCTGCCGGACGCAGGTCGAGTGGTCAAGAGAGGGCGTCCAGCGTTGGCGCCAAAGCCTGTTGAAAGGCTCAGCGCCGTTCCTAGCGCGCCAAAGCTAGCGCTGCCAAGAGCACAACCGCAATCGCAATCACAGCCTGTTGTTGCTGCTCCTGTGAACGAGTCGTCGGCGGACGTCGAGAAAGCCAAGTACCACCAGGCGATGCTCGAAGCCTCAGAGACGCGCAACACACTGCTCGCCGAGCAGAACGCGATCGCGGCCGAGAAGAACATGATCGCACTTTTCGCGAGCCGCGACGACGCCGTCTCAAACGAGTTCTTCGACCTCAAGCGCAAGATCGCGCTCGCCAAGCTCAAGCGCGAGTTCCCCGACTTTGCATAATAGCAGTGAACAAAGCACAATTATCGTACACGGCACGAGTCTTAACAAGTCCTACGTTCAGGGGTTTGTGCGAGCAACCAGACACCTCGCATGCATGCGTATCAGCTACTTGAGTAGAGTAGCAACCCCAAAGCAGCAGGCGCCTAGTTAATCGCTATTTTGCCCTCCCCCGACCTACTTAAAATTTCCTTGCGGCCATTAAATTAGTAGCGACGTCGTCGCCTCGCTCTGCTGCTTGGCCTTGGCCGCAAGCTTGTGCTTGAGCATCTGTCGCACCTCGCGCATGCACTGGATCGTGCGCTCATCGCAGCCCAGACGCTCCAGGTTCGGGATGATCCGCTGAATGTACGTGAGCAGCTCATCGTCATCGGGGACGGGGGAATCCTGTGGCGGTGGGTGCTGCTGGTGCTGCTTGAATTGTTGCTGGAGCGGCGGCTGATGCTGCTCGTGTCTGATCAAAAGAGCGCTGCTGACGGGTTTGCTCTCGCTTCCGACAATAGGCGTTGGTGGTGGCGCCACTTGCGGAGCGACTTCCACGCGTACCGGATTGCTGGTGGTGGCAGCTCGACTCGTATCGTCCGCATGTGTCACCGCACTCACTGCTACTGCATCTGGTGCGAGTGCCACCGCGTCGCGGCGCTCCTGTTTCTGGCTCGCGTCCTCGGTCTCCAGGCTTGTCACTGGTGCCGTCACAGGCCCAGACTGTGGCAGTCCACTATCGTCGCCATTGCTCTCGCTTGTCTGGAAAACAGGGAGTTCGTCATCGCCGACTGCGAGGAAATCGGCGTCTGTCATGCCGACAAAGTGCAGGTTCTCGCCCTCTTCTGGCGGACTCAGAATCTCCTTGAGCGTCATCACGCGCTTGAGCGGCAGTTTGTACGAGATCTCCTTGATCGCCATGTCGAGCGCGTTCTCAGCCTCATCTAGCTGCGCGTCGTCCTCCAACGGCGCCATGGGTTTCCCGAACAGATTTGATGCCAGCCAGCATTTCACGATGAGGCTCTTGGGGATGTCGGTCCACGCGAGGCGGCACCACTTCATGGCCTGCACTTCGTCGACGCTGTAGATGTCGGTCTCGCCGGCTTCGTGGCGGTCGAGTGCGTGTACCATCTGCCGCTTCCGGTATCGCCGCTTGAACGCCATCGTGATGCCCGTGTCCATCGGCTGCTGCACTGCTGCTGGCATCATCGTCGCGTTCGCCGTCGGGATTGCTCCAGTGGCCGTAGAGTTGCTACTGCTCGGTAGCTTCACAATGCGGACGTTCGTCAGCCGCAAGCCACGCGTGATGTGCGACGGCGCGTCGTCGATCAGCAGCAGAATGTGGCGGCTCTCGATTTTCATCTGCGAGTTCAACGTGTTGAGCCACTTTTGGAACACGATCGCGTTCATCCACGTCTTGTCGTTGTAGATGTACTGAAACTCAGGGGTAGCACTACCAGCTTCATCTGCATTGCGCTGCTGCTGCTGCTGTGCCTGTTGCTTCCTCTTTGGCGGCGTCGCTGCTACATTCTGAGACGCAGCAATGGGGAGGTGTCTGGAAGGGCCGACGAAGAGCGGATCGAGGCGCTCACTCCCATCTGCGTTCACAGCGAGTAGTAGCAGCAGTTTGGCCTTGGCTGGTCGATTGCTTCCTTTCCCGACACCTCTTCTTAACACCTTCTCGGGTGGCATATCGAAAAAGAGCCCCGTCTCATCCACGTTGAAGATATCGCGCGGGTTGTAGCTCTGTAGGATGTGTTGAAGGTTCCACGATCCGAAATCCACGACGTTGAGGTCACTCCCCCCTGCTGTCGCTGTAAATGGCGCAGTGCCGAGGCCAGCTGTGCTGGTGCTGCCTTCGCCGGGGACACTGGACAGGATGGTCTGGTGGCGCTTCTTGAAGCCCGTGAGCCACCCGTTCGAGAACGAGATCTTGCTCTCGATGCCGAGCATCTGCGCAAACGCGCGTCCTTTCTCCTTGATCAGGTCGCCTTGCAGCCGCTGGTTGTTGTGGCTCGACACGAGCAGCCAGTGCGAGAGCGCGGCCTCGAGCTGCGGGTGCTCGACGTAGGTCTTGCGCTTCTGCGTCAGGTTGCTGCCTTCGAGCGCGATGTATTTGTCCTTGTCCGAGAGGATGCGTGAGACCGTGCTCTGGTTCAGCGGCCCGCTGAGCCCGAACTCGTCCTTGGCCCAGTAGCAGAGCTGCGTCTGCGTGAACTTGTCGGTCGCCGCCTTGATGCACAGCGCCTGCCGCTGCTCGTTCGTGAGGAAGAAGTTGCCTTTCTTCTGGCGCTTGGCGCGCGTCGACGGCGCCGCCGCCGCCGCTACACCCACCGGGACCATGGGTGCTAGTGGCGCTGCGTTGCTGCTGGCACCGACGGCGCCACTCGCCATGGCGGCAGATCCGTCGTCTTCATGCGTGCGCTTCGCCATGTCAATACCAATGTGGAAAATTGAAAAACTGCATAATGGGGGGAGAGACGGCGTCGTACTTTATCGGGAAGCGCACCAATCTGTGGCGAGCGCGCTACCTCTTTTCTTGCATACTGACTCTGGTGAGGACAATGGGGTATTTTGGGAGGCGTAGTTAGTGCCAGATGGGGTAGGTTCATTTTAGCAATGATACAATTGTATCTGTGGTATATATTGCAATTTGTTCATCCTGCGAATACTGCGAGCTTGAGTCAAATGACTTGACAAAGCGAGAAAATGCGACCGCGCATACAGTACATACCCGTGTGTGGACTTGGACGCGTGCTTGGAATATCGTGTGTGCCAGCATATCCTGCACGGACGGTCTCTGCCATCTGTGCGCGCGCCAGTATGTTAAACAAAAGCAAACGTGCATTCACATAGGAACACAATGAGCTGTTCGTGCGGTTGGATTTGTCAAATCCTCTCGGCAGGTTCCCTGATCGTGCTTCGCATTCTTTGCGTAGACGCAGCGGTGGTCGTGCAAGAGTTGTCTGGGGTGTGTGCTGCAGCATGTGCGTCCACAGTAGGTACCCGTATCAGCTGGGCGGTGACGTCGAGTTGCTGTTGCCGTTGGGCGTGAATTTCACCAGTTTTCACGCGCTGCTGGGCAGAGTCTGACTTTTGCATCTCACCAGCAGGAAGGTAGGTCTTTGGAGACTACAAGTACAGTAACAATAACAGTTCTGCTGATACTTTCTCCATTCTAAAATGAACAATAAAGATGTGGAGATGTCTCTCCAAGGAGCGATCCTGCGCCACTCACCAGTTACTTTGCTGATGGTTGCTCGCGCGCTTGTCGGAGACATGGCTTACATGGCAAGTGATTACTGGAAGCGTATCGTGTCGTAATACAGCCCAACAAACTGTACTAATGGTCGCAGGAGCACTATTTACGAGATCGGCCGGGTTTGCACTTTCCGAGTGTTCCTCTGAGTCATCGTCACATACAGACTGCAGCTTCAGTATGCCGGGGCAGCAATAGTCATTGTCGATGAAGAGGCACGCGCTGACTCTACAGCGCGCATTACGCACGTCCCATGCGTCAGCTCGAGCCGCGGCGACAACGCCCCGTTGTGGTTGTTGCAAGTCGTGCAGAAAGGTTGTTTTGTCGTGCCATTTAGGGCTAAAAAGGCAGTCTTGCGCGTCAACTTGCGTGCACATTATATGCGCAGTACGCGAGCAGGTTGCACTCAAGAATACTGTAAGAGCAAGATCTGAGTGATGCACAGAGATGAGAACATTTGTGCAACCACATCGACTGCAGCGTGTGCATGTGGAAGTTGTACAAAGCGGCGAGAGGGGCCGAGGGAGTTGGTTGTTTGCCTGCAATTGTTCCTGGCAGTCAGCAGATGTAGTGCTTTGTCATGGTCAACAAAGCCGTCGCGATTGTACGCTCTTGCTGCAGAATGCTTGACGATGGGGAGGGATTCCCATCAATGAATCTGTCACTTGCACACGTGATCGTGATGTGATTCCTATGTAAAGAGTTGGCGCATTGAATGCAGACATGTCACTGGCAAGCGGTTACAGCCTGTCACTGGACGTCATGTTTTGCCCTAAACCGCTGCCTACCCGTTGCACTGGTGCTGACCAGCTGTCAGCGACTGAGTTTTGATAACACGTTGTCTTTTTCTATTGCAATCGCAAAACACGGTGCAAAAAGCTCCGCTTGCACCTAGTTTCTGTCCGTTGAAAGGGGGCGGAAGAGCCAGTAAACCAAAAAAGGATCGTTGCCCAAATTTTCACAGCGCTGGGTACCCCGTACACACTTGATGTTTGTATGTGTACGGGGACGAGAGTATCCCCTACACACGAGAGGAGCTGTCAAGCTTAATTTGGGGCCGAGACAGGCCAACTAAGACGCCCATGCCACGTTCTGCGTTCATGCGGCGGCCATGCTGCCATCAAGGCTTGACGCCATTCGCGCTCTCTCTACTGCGCGCTCTCTGGAGCGCTGTCGCCCTGCCCATCCATCGAGCGATTCCGCCAACTCTGCATCAATCAATCGCCGCCCGCATCCATCCCTTGCGCCGGTCCACTTCTTGACGCGAGTGCGTGGGGATTCGTTGACTCGCGCGTCGGCTCTGGCGTCGCCGCCATCGGCAGACAACAGCAACCGAGACTCGGCGCCCACGCTCTGCGCGTCCGGCTCCTCCCCGCTGTTGCGGCTCCTCCGTCTTTTCCCCCTTTTCTCCCCCCAGCTGGGCACTACGCGTCAGCAACCACATGCCTCGAGTGGCGGGTGCCGTCGCGGAAGAAGACGCCGCCAGCTGGCCAGCAGCACCCTCCGACCCCCGCGTCGCTGTCTCCCGCGACACACTCGAAACAGCGAACATGGCGCGAAAAACACGAGACGCCGCCGTTACGACGACAGCCCACGGCAACATGGCCATGGCCTCCTCGCCCGTGGCGTCCAGAGCGCAGAGCTACGCGAAATACATCCAGTCGGCCAAGCCGCACTCACAGCACTACCACGACCAACTCCGCATGAGCTCGAGCAGCACGGCGAGCACGAGCAGCAACAGCACGATCCTCAGCGACGCGAGCAGCGCCAGCTTCCGGAGCAGCAGCGGCGGCAGCAGCAGCAGCAGCAGCCGTCGGCCTCACTATGAGGCATCGACCACGAGACACGCGCGGTCGACGTCGTCGTCCGCTTGCCCGCACGAGGCGCTGAGCTTCCAGCACTACGACAACCAGGAGCAGTCGCTGATGGAGCAGGACCCGGACTACTTGCCGATTGACTCGACGCAGTACAAGCGCGCGGTGACGCGGAAAAAGAAAAAGCGCTCACGCCGCATCAAGCTCAAGCTCTATGGGCTCGCCAAGCAGGCTGCCAAGATGAACAACCTCAGCGGCTTTTTGCTGCACTCAATCACGCCACGCGAGTCGTCCATCCTCCAGTACACGTCCATGGCGACGCCGGGCACGCACACTGAGTACGACATCGTGGTCGAGAATTTCCGGGCAGGCATGATCTGGCAGGTCTCGAGGCGGTACTCGAGCTTCCGGCTGCTGCGCGACGAGCTGCTCAAACCGTTCCAGGTGCCGCACTGCCACTACTGCGCGTCCATCATGCGCGACATGCAGAAACTCGAGCCCCACTTCCCAGGCAAGCGGCTCTGGGGGTCCACGAGTCCGTCGGTGGTCAAGAGCCGCGCCGAGCGGTTCCAAAAGTACCTCCGTGGACTCATGAGCATCGCCACGAGCACGTACACGCTCAACTGCAAACTCGTGGCCAACTACTTTGTCGTGCAGCTGCGCACGTTCCTCACGAGCGAGAGCGTGCGCTACAGTGGCATCCCGGGCGAGTTCGGGCAGCAGATCCCGAGCCTCTTGCGCGAGCTCTCGGTCTCGAGGAGCCCGCACGACCAGATGACGCTGCAGACCATCCAGGAACACTCGTCACGAGGCTCGCGGGGCTCACTGTTTGAGGATCTCGACGAAGCTGATTTGCGCGACTTTCAGGAGAAGTTGCGGCTCGCCGAAGACGAACTCGACCGGCAGTTCACGGACGATGCCACGGGCAATCATGATGAGCAGCAGGACAATCAGCAGGCCTTTGAAGACTATTTCCGCGAGGAAGACGAAGACGAAGACGACGACGACGATAGCGACAGCGACGGCGAAGCGGACGGACAGGATCACCAGCAGCAGCTCCGAGGACGACACTACAAGTTGTAAGTGCGTGTGAGCCTCATTCCCCATGAAAGGGTCCATCGGAAGACCTCAGGGGAGCTGCAAAGTGACACAATTGTCCTTCTCCAGTGGACAGATTCAAACTTTGACTCATTCACATTGATAGGGAAGATGGAGGATATCCACACACTAGACGTACGCACTGCCTGACTAACTGACGATCTCTAGACACGCTACTATTTATTAATTTAACTCGCTTGGATCTTGGTTGAGCGCCACAATGATCACGCTGATGTTGTCGTGTGCAAAGTACTGCTGCGCCTTCAGGAGCATCTCTTGTGCGGCCAATTGCACATCGCCGTGCGTGAGCAGCTTGCGCCGGATAAAGTTCACGGCCTGCTGCGACGAGAGCACGTCAAACAACCCGTCACTCGCCAGCAACAGGAACTCGTCCTCAGGCGCCACAGCGCGTTCGTAAATGTCTGGGGTCACAATCAAGTGGCCCTCGTTCTTGTGCGCGAGATCACCAAAGCCGCGCGAAATCGCGAGGATGCCGTCCAATCGGCCGTTGTGCACGAAACCACCGCTCGCTTCGATTCGCTCTTTCTCTTCGGGTAAGGCGGCTTTGTGATCCTTTGTCAACTCCACGGCAACACCATCGTCCGTGCACAACACAGCACGACAATCACCGACATTAGCGATGTAGAGCATGGTTGGCTCATCGTCCTCAGCTTCTTTGTTTTCTTCTTCTCCGTCTGTAGCACTTGCGGCCGCCTCATCGGTTCGCAGCTTCTTGCGCTTGGCAAGCACCGTAAACACCGACACCGCACCGGAAAACGAAATCGGCTGCAAATGACACTCCATGTCGTTGTCGTCGCAAATCTCTTCGACTTCCTCCACATCAAAGTCGTCGTTCATCATTGTGCGCTTCCGCTTGGGCAGCATCTTGCTATTCTGAAACTCGAGAATGTCATGATCGAACGAGTCGCAAATCTCTGCAATCGCGGTGACAGGAGAGGTCAAAAACGCAGGGTGCGACAGGCAACGACGATGCAGTTCTTTCTGAAGCCACACGGCAGTGTCGTCCCCGTTATGGCCATCGTAGACACCAAAGAACCCCAAGGATTCGTACGCGGCTGCGACAGCAGGGTCGTACGTCGACAGATTGCACTCTGTAATGCCCGTGCTTTTGTCTTCCATGTACGATCGTGAGCCCTTCGCTTCGCCGTATCCAGAGCGAATGCGGAGCTTCAGGTTCTCACGGATCTTGCTGCTCACGTACACTTGAACGACGCTCTGCTTCTGGAAGTCCAGCAGATTTGATGCCGACGAGCCGCGAGACGGAGGATCCAGTGGCGCGATTTCCTCATCGTCCACAAGCTCGATATGGTTGGGAGTACCGATCAGATCGCTAAACGTCGCATCCACATCCACATCAGCCTCGACGTCACTGTAGTCCGAGCCATCGTCGCTGCTAGAGGAGTGGTCGTGATCATCGTGGACCTCTTCGTGTCGGTCTTCCTCTTCTTCATCTTCATCGTCATCGACTTCCGTGACTTGGACGCAGTCGAGATCGTCCATATCGAACTCGTCCATACTGCTGCTTTTCGATTTCTTGGATCCAGACGCGCTGGAACCCAAGGATCCGCCACTATTGTTGTTGAACGGAGAGCTTCCAACGGATTTCCGTGAACTTCTTGCCTGAGAAGACGGTGGCCGCCCCAGTTCACGACCACTCTTTGTGTGCGTGGGGACACGGGACGCAACGGAAAAGTCATGGTCGCGCGCCTGGAAAAGAATCTTTCTCGTCTGGTAATCGCCTTCTTCATCTCGGAAAACCTCCGACGTGACCATCAAGAAATCCTTCTTGCGAGAAAGCGATCGCTTCATCAGATCCAAATCTGTCGTCTCTGGAGCAGCATCGCCTCCTGACGAGAAACTTCCCCGCTCGCCGTTATCACCATCTTCTTGCGCCTTGAGCAAATCCGACAGTCTTGAAATCGACGTAAACGACGTTCGCCCAAAGCCTTCTAGGGTATGCCCTCCAGAATCAGGATCGATTCGACTGCTACTTCTTTTCTTCAAAAGCGGATTGCTTTCCACCGAGTTGGATCGCGACGAAACAAACACACTCGGTGACGACTGGTGACGAGGAGATCCAGGGGTGGAGCCGCCAGACGAGTTGGAAGATGTCGTTGAGAACTGTGGGTTCACGGACGACGAGCTCGGGTAGCGACTTCGCGCTGTTGGTCCCGCTGCTGGCAAAATGATTTCCGTGACTTTTGCTCGATCGACGGAGAATGCCATGCGCTTCTGCTCCAGCAACAACTCGCGGCTTCGGGCCGAAAGTTCTTTGTGCCCGTCCATAAGATGCAGACGCTTGTGGTTACGCCACGCGTTGATCACGCGCGCGACTTCTTCAGTGGACGACCGGTTTGGACTTGTCGATGAAGTCGTCGATGTCATCGAAGTCGCCGTTGGAATTCGATTCTCCAGTTGACTAGACACGGGCGTTCCAAGGCCAAGTGAGTGACCACTGCTTGTCCGAACGACACCGCTACCTTGCTGTCGTCCTTTAACGAGCAAGTGGGCTCTCGCCAGTGAATCAGATAGGCTCTGGTCGATGCGCTCAGGGATGTTCTGGATTGCACGCTCGCTTTCGTCCAACGACACCGTCAGATCGTTTTCTTGCGTCACGAGGCCCAGTGGTTCACTGCCTTCTTTCGTGATCCAGTCGTGGTTGAAGCAGTCATTGAGCGTCAGACGGAGACTTGGGTCTTTCGTGAGCATCCGTTGAATGAGGTTCTTCAGATGCGGCTCCATCGTTCGTTCATGCTCCTTCGGGAACTTCAACTCGTCGCGCTGCACTTTTTCCGCGAGCACAATTTCGTTATCAGCGAGCCATGGCGGACGACCGATCACCATCATGTACAGAGTTGCACCCAAGGACCATACGTCAACTGATGGACCCGTGTACGTCGCGTCGATGTTGAACATCTCAGGCGCCATGAATGCTGGTGTCCCCTTCGCGCCCGACAACGTTTCGCTTTCGTTCATAATCATACGCGCTGTGCCAAAGTCCGCAATCTTCGCGACACCCTCGGCACTCACGAGGATATTTTCGGGTTTGATATCTCGATGGATCACTTTGTGGAAGTGGAGATAGTGGAGACCGCTCAATAGATCGCGCATGTACTTTCTTGCGACGGCTTCGCCCAGTCCATTGTTGCGCGTGACTTCATCCATTAGATTGTGCTGCACGTACTCTTGCACGAGGTACATCTTCTCGCTCGACGGATCATCAATGACTTCGACCAACTTGACCACATTGCGATGGTTCAGTTTCTTCATAATCGCGACTTCGCGGCGAAGTACATCTTGGAATTGGTCTTCTTTGCCCGCCATGCGCTGCACAAACGTCTTGTGCATGATCTTCACGGCGTACAGTTTGCCATCTTCTTCGTTTTGACACAGTTTCACTCGGCCAAACGTGCCTTTGCCAAGATCGCCCTTGATGATGTACTTGTTCACGACCTTCTGACCGTTTTTCAGTCGTTGCTTCACGAGTTTCCTTGTTTCCGTCGCCTTGGCAGGAGACGATGGTGCAGGCGGAGGGATCACGGTCGGGGTATTCGGGTTACCAGCCGTTGGCGTGGCGCCACCGTCTTTGCCTGTGGACGACGCACGCTGTTGGAGACGCAAGCGCATCGCGCGACGCGTCGCCTTCTCGACATAGGCTTCTTGGATAAATCGTTGGAACGGATCCGACAGCAGGCACTTGTCGAAATCTTCTTTGCTCAGGTACAAACACTTGACGGGCCCAATGGCACGCACCGACGCCGTACGTGGTTCGCTGTAGATCAACGACATCTCACCAAACACGTGACCTTCGTACAACCGCGTGAGCTCTTTCTCGTACTGCTTCGTGGTCACTGTGCCGTCTGCATTCGTGACCGACGTCGTCGCTCGCTCCGTTACGACGGCCTCACCGCGCGTAATCATGTAGAACCGCGTGCCTTCTTCGCCTTGACACACAATGTACTCGCCATCGTTGAAGTTCGCAGGCTTCAATCGACTTAGCACCACATCTTGGTCATGCGCATTCAGTTTCGCCAACAACGGCACTTGCTGCAGCATGAGACTCAAGTGGACTTGGCCAATGCGCTGAAAATCCTCCTGCGTCAAATACAGCAACTCGACGTCGCCGACGGCGCGCACCGTGGCCGTGCGCGGATCATCGTAAATGAGTGCGAGCTCGCCAAAGTAGTGACCGGCGTGCAAGTGTGTGATCATGCGCTCCTGCTCTTGGCCATTGGGGCCCTTTGTCGTCTTCGTGATCACAGCATTTCCCTTTGCGATCATGTAGAACCGCGACCCACGAGTGCCCTGCTGGACGATGATCTCGCCGTTTTGGAATTTCGTGGGCTTTAAAGCGCGCACGACCTGCTCCTGCTGGTTTTGACTCAGATTACGGAACAACTGGACCTGTTTCATCACTTCGTACACCGGCATGTTGTCTTTCATAAACTGTGTGAGCACCGGTTCGTAGTCGTCTTCGATCTCATCGTCGGGATCTTCCGGAGAGCTCAGCCACGTCGCGAGCGCCGTGATGCTATTGGAGCTGCTCGTGATGCTCGACGGTCTTCCACCGCCTGGGCCAGCGCCCGTAAGCGAATTCGACGAGTGCGCGCCGTGCAGCGTCGACGTCGACGACGAGAACGAGCTATGACGCGTGTGCTGCGGCTTGGGCGAGAACACCGCGTCCTCGGGCTCGTCGAGCCAGTCGTTCACTTCAATCTCATCGGACTGTACAATGTCGTCGTCCGACGACGAGTCTGAGTCCAGCGAGTAGTCGGAATCCGAGTCCGAGATGTTCTTCGACGTGAGCCGCGCGATCACCGCCTTTGAGTTCGTGCGACTGAGCGCGCCGCCCACCTCGGAGCGGTACCGCGAGAGCGTCGGCGGTTTGAATTCCGCGTCCAGTTGCTCAAACGTGCGGGGAGACATCACCACCGACGACGCGCGCGAGGACGACGAGTGCGGCGAGCCGATAAAATTCTCTTCGGCAAACGGATCGTCGTCTTGCAGGTTCGGTTGCGGACTCGCAGCGGGTGCCGCCGCGCTTTCGGTTGATCCTGCAGCGTCCGTCTCCGTCGTGAGACCGGTGTTGGGCAGACTCGGCCGCTTCGAGGAGAACAGCTTGGACATGATGGCGGACGCCGACGACGAGCGGGTGAACGCGTCCAGGAGGCCACTGGGGCGGTCGCCCTCCTTCTCGTCCTGCTCCTCCTCCTTCTTCTCTTCCTCCTCGCTGTCGCGTACGTTCATACTGTCTGTGCGCTTGCGCTTGTTGGCGTCGTCGCTCTCTCCTGCTGGCGGCTTGACTGTGACCGGAACGGGCGGCAGACTGTGGCTACTGCTGGAGAGTCGCGTGTCCTCCTCCTCGGCGCTCTCGACGGAGAGCCGCTGACCCATGATGGACGCGCCCTGTCGCTCGCAACACTCTCACGCAGAGAACGTACGAGGCGGCAGATGGTAGGGTATGCCTACTAGGAGACGCGGAGAGAGAGAGTGAGATCGGCAGGTGCGCTCGAGGCACCAGATGGGAATGACGGAGTAATAAGCAATGTGAGTGGGGCAGAGCGGTCCAAGAACGCGAAAAATCAGCCCTAGTGATTTGTATGGAAGGTCGCACGGAGGTGACTTGTTCGAGCGTAAACCGCTTGAGAAGAACCAATATCATCTTTGAGAGGAGAACAAGTGTGCGCACCCAAGGTTCCTTGAAGGTAACGCGAAAGAAAACAGATATCAATCCACGTTGAAGTTACTTTTAAAAAATGTTAAATACCCTATGACTTATTTTTCGCAGGCTAGAAATCCTCTGATGGAGACGGCAGCTCGCGGATGAACTCGGCGAAGCGGTGCTCGTGCTCGCTCCACCAGCGCGCGGCCTCCAGCTCGCTCACCTTCTCCTTGTCGAAGAGCACGGCGATGACCTCCTCCTCGAAGTTGTCCTCACGGCGCCCCATGTGCAGCGCCACGCCGTCACGCTGCGCCTTCTTGTCGGTCTTGCGGTACATAGACGCCAGCGCGAACTTGGATGCATCCTGTAGCACAAGTCGCGCCTTCGTGTCGCTCGAGTCGAAATCGATCCGTCGACCGCCGATGCGCGGTCGATCGCTCCATGATTTCAGAATGTGTGAGAGTTCTTCAGGCGATGCTGAAAATGCACTGTCACCGGCTGCCTTCGTTGCGTCAGCGTCTTCGTCCTTGACAGAGGCACTGTCATTTGTATTTGCGTCCTGTTGCATGGTATCCTGCGTTGGAGCTGCTGACCTTAAGGGCGATGGCGCCGCTGTGTACGACTTGGAGATGGACGCGTGGAGCTCCGACTTCATCGTATCCAGGAGTTCTGACGAGATCTCGATCGGTTGAGACACGGGGACGAACTGCTTCTTCCGCGACCGCCCTGCAGACCGCTGCGGCACTCTCGGGATCGCCTTCTCCTTTGGACCTGCCATTTTGGTTGTCGTCTCTGTGTCTTTGTTGGCCGCTGCGCCTCCGCTGATATCGATTTTGCGCACACTGCCGCCCGTGTCGCTGCGCTGGAGCGGCACCCGTCCTGATGTGGTAGACTCTTTTGCGCCCGTAGGTTTCTCTCCGAGCGTCACTCGTCGAAGGATCTTAGGCTGAAACGTCAACTCTTTTTCCTTTTCCTCTTCCTGGCGGCACCGCTCGGCCTCCATTTTCTCCTGTTTCTTGCGCAACCACTCGGCTTGTCGCTCGATCATGGACAGCGATGAGAACTTGGGCTTGGCATTGTTTGTCGCATTCAGTTGGCCGGTCGCATCTTTGGTCTCAGGCTTCGCTTGCCCGCCTTCGTAGAAGATGCCGTCGTCTGATCCAGACGATGGCTCGCCCTCGTCTCGACCGTCTCCTTGATTTGTAGCCTCGTCCGCGAGTGTAATGAGTTCTTTTCCTGGTCGGATCTTGCCGCGACTCGGACTCGTCGATATTGAGACTCGCACGCTCTCAGCGTACTGCGTGGCAAAGCACGGGAGGTCCTGAAGCTCCAGTACTGCACAAAGAGCACAAACACAAGATCTCTATGAGCCAAGGTGGCAAACTAGAAGGACGCTGTCGTGACGACACCTACCGATGTGCTTCCAGCACTTCAGTTGGGCGTGCGGATAAATATCGCCGCGTTGGATGTGGTGCAGAATCACCTTCAACACAGGAGTTCGACACAGTAACTACACAACCCGCAGTCTGAATGACACAGTATGCACCTCGTACCTCTTCGGATCCGTCGTCGGGGATGCTAATGCGGCTCGCATCCTGCTTCAGCCACTGCTCAATCAGCCGCACGCGCGGGTGCCACCAGCTTGCGTCGGGACCGAACGCGTCGGCATCTTCCAGCAGAAATGCAAACTTGACATACACACAGCGCCATTAGTGCGCATAAGACAACCAACATCGCGTACATGCGCATACTGCTCACCATACTGTCGTTGAGCGCTTCCGCGTCGCTCACTGCGACGGTCTGCACCATGTCGCTCTGTGCCAAGCAAAGCCCGCGTTTAGGAAAGAGTCTCGCCGGTGCACCAGCGCTCAGGACAGCGCGCGTCTATCGCTGCGGAAGCGCCCAGCACCAACAACGCCTCATATAAATAACACACCAATGCAGCTATTTCAAGGCTACGCGATCCAACACGAATCAGAACGACCACACCTGATATCGACTCAGTATGGGAAATCTGAATCCTGCAAAAAAAAGCACACAAGATGTGGCAGCGAGGATGCTATTTGGTGCTTGCGGCGCTCGCTGCGCTTGGCGCCGACACCGCTAACACTGGGAGCATTTGTGCGTTCACATAGAGCGCTTAGGTGTGCTGAGCTGCGAGTCTGAGTTGTGGCAGTGACGTGTCCGGTGTGTGTGTGCCATTGTGCCATTTCAGGCGTATCCAGAGCCGATTGTTGCAGCCTTTCGCCGCCGAGGGACGGCTCCTCCGAGTCTTTACGATCGTGCTGTGGCTCGGCACTTGCAGGTCCAGGTATGTTGTGTATATGGATGCTCAAATAAATCATCCCACTCGCTTTCCACGCGCTAGTGACCTTGTACGTGGTCTTGTAGACACCATTAGCTGTCGAGCCGACGGATTCTGTTATCGCGGCTTGACACCGTGCCAAAGCAGCATGGACGATCCGCTCTGTAACATCCCCTCAGCAGCCGTGACAGGCGATGAGCTAGATCCATTGGCGTCGTGGCGCACATGCCGTCAGGACTCGCTCAAGATGCAAGCACTGCAGAGAGCGGATCTCTACGGGGGTGAGCCGCTGCTTCAGTCCGCCATGTTTGGAAATCTCGAGTCCCTGGAATCACTTGCAGACGAAGGTGTTGGTATCGATGCACGCGGAAGCAGCGGCGCTACGGCCTTACACATGGCCTCACTGCTGCCGCAGGGAAATGGTGTCGTCCCGTTCCTGCTCGCTAACGGCGCTCCCGTGAATGCCATCGACGAGTTTGGGTTCACGCCGCTGCATCGTTTTATTCAGAGTCAAAACGTCGAAGGCGCCGCCATGTTGCTCTACAGCGGCGCGAACCTGACCATCTATGCACCAGGGGTACGTTGCGTACACTGTATGCTGTAGTACTAGACGGGAACCGAAGCGTTGGTTGATTGTTCGTTTATAATAATTGCTTTTAATTCGCAGGGTGAGACACCTCTGCACCTTGCAGCGTATGAGAATTCCCGCGAGCTCGCGCAGCTCTTACTGGCATTCGTACGTTGTATGTTTCTGGTTTTTGCTGCTAGAGAAGGCCGCCGTTACACTAACTCTGCGGCTCGTGCATGTCTTGGATAGGGGGCCAACCCATTCGCTCGGAACGACCGTGGCGCCACGAGTTTTGAAGTCGGGCTCTTTGATATGCTCGTGCCACCGCATCACATGACGTAGCGGCACACAAGGAAATAGACCAGCTTGACCTAAATACGGACTATTTGTATCGTGTAGACCCGTGTAGAGGAATACCCCCCGCGATTCATGTGCAGCTACGTTGCCTGTTCTTGCTACCGACTCAATTCTGGGGGCCTGGGGAACCCGAGCACCATGCGCACTGTAAGCTGAGAGATGTTGATGGCAGCATTTACGTCGCGGTCACATAAGGAAGAACGTTTATTGTCAAAAAACACCCGAGTTGGCGTGGACCTACAGAATGCGGTTGTCTCAAGAGCAGGCACGTTTTGTCTAATGGTTGCTCTAATGGACAGGTGGTGTCATTTACATAGACAAACATAAATGTGTGCATAGACAGTGCATGTATACACTTTTTTAGGCTGGTTTTTGATACTTCATTTACTGAAACAAGTTATCAGCACCACGCAAGGGTTACGCTCTGCGTACCCCTTATCTTTTTTTGCCGTGTACCCATTCGCCCCCTCCCCACATTCGAAGACGATGGCGGACGAGTCGACGCCGTGTGCCCTCGAGGCACGTTCGCACGCAGAAAGTAGCAGCGGCGCTGGGGGCGCAGTCGAATGTGAGTCATGCCCCGTATGCACCGCGTCGAACGTGATCGAGGGTCACTTCACGTCTAGTGCCGCCGCGCGCGTCGTTTCCGACGCCAGCCATCCGGCATACCCAGAAGGCTACACGCTGACGTACAAGCCCGTGTCGCAGCTCAAGATTTTTTTGTCGTGTACGTACATGGGATGCTTGCGTGTGCTGATGGCTCGATGTCGATTGAGCTTCATATGGTGCTGTTTGCTCCTCCTTGTGTGTAGACGGCCATGATCGCTTCCAGCAGATCGCGTTCCACCTCAAGCACGCATGTAAGTGCATAGTATTGTTATGTATCTCAAGAGCCGTACTCCGCTTATAAAGGACTCTTTGTGTGTGCGTGGATGCTGGTCTGTGGGTGGCACATACATGCTGCAGTGCAGCAGCGCGGCCACGTGGTCTGGGTTGACACAGAGAGGCTCTCAGCGGGGATCGACTGGGAAGACGGCATCAACAACGCGCTCACGTGGGTAAAGGAAGCGAAGGAAGACGGCCGTGTCCTGTTGCTCATGACGCCGCACGCGCTGCGCCGCCCTGACGGCTACTGTCTCAACGAGATCACCCGCGCGGTGCAGCACCACCTTAACATTTTCCCCGTCATGGTTGCCGAAAGTGAGCCGCCGCCTGCGCTCACGATTCTCCCGTACTTCGACATGCGCCAGTGCGTGCCCGCCGACGATGACGAACTAAAAATGGATCCAGGAGGTGATCCATGGCTCGACCTCATGAAACATCACATGCACAGCCCACTCTTCCTCAACAAGGCCCAGCGCCTCTTTGCCGTGCTGGAACTGGTAAGTGTCCTGTCGAGTCGGGAAAGATGTTGCCTTCTCTAGTTCGTTATTCTGTTGTTTCTTATCGATTTGAATGTGCAGTTCAAGTCGATGAAAGCGTACGGAGTGTGCGCGGTTGCTGGTCTGGAGAACCTCAGGCCTTTCCCATCGTCCCAGGACCTCCCGCACAATCTCAGCGTTCGCGGTTCAAGCGTTCGACGGCTCTTGGCCCGAACGAGCTTTGGCTCAGCACGCTTGCTGGATTTGATTTCTTCTTCGGCGCCGACGACGCCGCAAGGCTTGCGTCCAGATGGTCACAATGCTGCCGATGCTTCACCTGGAACGCAATCAAAAGAACCACTGTCGCCTAGAGTTTACCCCGAGACAAGCGAAGTTCAAACTGAGACGGAAGGGACTCTCGACACGACGAGGTACATGTTCAGCTTTGATGACAGCTGCTACTTGCTTGCCAATAAGCTATACGACGACTTATCTGCCGTGGGCTTCACGATGTTCCCACCATCTCCGCCAGCACCACCAGATGCTTTGGATCAGATCCGAGACTGTGACGAAGCCTTGGAGTGGGCAGCAGAGAAAAACGGAAAGATGATCTTGCTTGTGACGCCCCAAAGCGTCGGACGCCCGAAAGGTGTGTGTCTGAACGATATCTCGGCGGCCATATTCAAGAACCTTGGATTTGTGCCGCTCATGGTGCGCCAGTGCGAGATCCCACTGTCGATTTGCCGAATCCAGTGGCTCGACATGTCGGATTGCCTTCTCTACGATGATCCGTCCTCAATAGCAGCGTCGTCTATCAACGAGGTGCGATACAGCATGCGCAAGGACCAGCTCATAACGGCTTTGCAAGGACAGCTCGACCACGAGGGCCAGCAGGCACGGCTCCATTCGATTCTCGCGCCAGTTCCATTCCAGCAGCAGATTAGCAAGCTCGCGAGCCGATTTGTCGGTCGTAAATGGCTCATTGCACAATTGACCAAGTGGATCGACTCGCCGACCGCGAGCCAGATGTTTTGGGTCACGGGCCAAATCGGGTCCGGAAAGACGGCTCTCGCAGCACGCTTGGTGCAGACGATCCCGGAAATCAAAGCGTTCCATTTTGCGTTTGAGGAAGACGAGCAAACGCAGAACGCGAGACGCTGCGTGCTCTCACTTGCTTATCAGTTGACGACGCAGCTGAAGGACTACGCAGCGTTCCTGCAAGCGCGCGAGCCGCTGGAAGAACTCGTGCCAGTCTCCACCTTCAACGAGTTGGTGACGCACTTGCTGATTAAACCGCTGAATGAGATTGCACAACTGCAATCGCAGAATACGCCACTGGTGCTCTTGATCGACGGTCTCGAGAACCTTTCAGACGGGAAATCCGATGTGTCGTCGTTGCCAGTCATGACCTCGCGTCAATCCTTTGCGCGTGGGTCGATGACTGCGCCTACTGCATTTACGTCTGCAGAATGCCTCGTGTCGGCGCTGCCGTCGCTCGTGTCGCAATTGCCCAAGTGGGTCCGCGTGATCGTCCTCAGTCGAAACGACCCGGCCATCAATGCCAAGCTGCAGAACTTCACGCCCAACATCGTGCTCGAAGCGTACGTGAAGGAGAATAAAGAAGACATCAAGCAGTTCATTGAGAAATCGCTTTGCAGTAGCGCGTCCACTGGTCTGTCGAGCGGCAAGACGCTTCCTCCCGACCAAATCGACTTGATCGTGGAGCGCTCGGAAGGCCTCTTCCTGTACGCTGCCAACGTCGTGCAGTCGCTTGAGGAGAAGTGGTTCGCAGTGGGTCAGTCGTTGCCGATCGGCATGAACGGATACCTGTATGACTTCTTTGTCAGTCATTTCGGCGCGAAGCAGTACAAGGTATGGGTGCATGCTTGTTTGTCCATGCATCACTATGACTCAAAACAAATTTGTTGTTTTGTGTACGTTTTGCATTATGCCGGTAGAGATTGATTCGACCCGTTCTGGAAGTGCTGTGCGCGGCGTTTGAGCCGTTGTCCCTGCCGACAATCGCATCGATACTGAAGCTGCAGACGAACGAGCAGCAGGAGATCGCTACAGCGTTTGGCTCGTTGCTCTCTATCGGCGCCGATGGGAGCGTTCGTCCGTTCCACTCGTCGGTCTTGAACTGGGTCCAGGAGTTGCAGAGTGTGGATCCGTTCTACGTGGACGTTGCCACGGGGCACGAACTCATTGGGAAGTGGGCGGTAAGCGAGTACGAAGCTGTCGTTGCCGCCACGCCACACGAGTTCATCAACCTACAGTGAGTGCTTTTTGTGCTGTTTCAACTTGCTCTTTGCCTAAATCGTGAGTGTCTATTGTCTCTTTGATCAATAGCTCTCGCTATTCGGACGCCCCAAGCAGCGCGCAGAGCAAGACCGCCAGCGAGAAAAACAAGGCGACATATACATACATTGCACGCCACATGCTCCGTCACCTGATGGTACGAATGGGCTTTGCACTTACTTATAATCCGCAGAGACTAACGAATCGCTGGCGTGTCTGGCGGTTGCTCATATGTGTTATTATGCGGTGTTCTGTAGCAAGTGCAAAGCGAGGAGTTTATGACACACGTGAGAAAGTATTTGTTGGATAAGAATTTTCAGCTTGCAACGCAGCTGCAACGGCTGCGCTCCAACGGGCTTGAAACGTTCTACCATGGCAAGATGGAGCGCGAGGGAGCCTGTGCGCTGCTCAAGCGCAATCCGAGCGTCGGCGACTTCCTCATTCGCTACAGCACGAATAAGCAATGCTACTGCGCGTCGTTTATCAAGTGTATCGACCCGCAAACAAACGAGCTCAAGATCGAACATTACTTGGTCCACCGCCTCCCGAACGGCAAGTACTCGGCAGTCCCGCCATCCGATGCCACGGACAAGACCTTCACGTTCTTGGACCTCACGAGCTTTGTCGAGTACTACCAGAACAAAGGTGTGCTCAGGAATGCGGTCATGAGGGAGGGACCCCTCAACCGAGAGATCTCTTCCATCGAGTAGCTGTCATTGTGAGAACGAGCAAAGGCAGCACAAAAGACCATCACGAATCGATAGTGAGGGCTGGCTAGTACGACACTGCTAATTAAGCAACAGTTGCATGCCGTTTTCGCTTGTGATGACTCAACCAGTATCTGTGATGCTGTCAGTATGCACACTCAGTAGATGCGAACATCTCATTTAGTTTTCAACGCACCTACAAGGCTCCTCAAGCTCGACTTTGCGAGCGCCTGGACCGCAATTATGCGTGGAAGGTAACGCATCTATCCCAAAACTGCGTGTGGCTTGTTTAGATTACTAGGCAGTTATTGGCACATGACTACAGATCTATAGTGGTCCCGTGCTACTGATGCATCGCCATCGCGAGCCGCTTCTGCGCGTCTTTATCGAGCAGCAGCACGATCGCTTTGTCGCCAACCCACACGGGCAGAGCCTGAGTCGCAGCGTCTGCATTCGAAGCGACCATGAGCATGGGACCAACGTCGCTCGTGTCGCGCATTGCAGTCACATGGCGCTGGAACTCAGACGAGAACACGTCAAGTTGGTGCGCCTGGCCATTTTGCGACGTTGGCGCCGAAAGGATGCGATCGAAATCTTCATGTGCGGCATCAACTCTGCGCTTCGTGATGAATGGAAGCACTATCGAGAGACCTTCTTCGGTGGGACGGAACACGAGTCGATCTCCGGCCTGCACTCGAGCAAAAACGCGGACGCCAGTGTTGAGAAGCTATTTTTCAGAATGTAAGGCACGTGCACCACAGGAAGTCAAATGGTCAGGATCATATTGCTTCATGTAAAACAGCGAGTGGTGGCACATACCTTTAGGCCTCGACCAGACAAGCATGCGTCTTGTACGTTGGCATTGACTAGGCACACAGATGTTGCGCCATCCGATCGTCCATATAAGTGTTCCTGTGATAGCCATGAAAGCATACGAAAAAAAGCAGTATGAGTATTTGCTTTGGTCTCCGAAAGTATGAAAGTTCCATACGTACATGCGGGAAATGCTCCTTGATGCCGTAAAAGTCACGAATATGCGTCCAGTATCCATCGCGAAGCTTCGAGTATTGGTGCAAGTTGGGCTCTTCCGCGTCATCGCCATTGAGCTGAACACTAGTCGCATCTTGATTTTGTTGTTGCATATTCTTCGACAGTGGGCAATGGCGAATCACGTGGGTAGTATCCCCACACAAATCGCACGCGTAGGACTCTTTCACTGTGTACTTGAGTGTGATTTCATAGGATTTGAGCCCGCGTTGACGAAGTCCAGGCAGATCGTGTTTCTTTCGAATCAAAGTCACAAAGAACCCTCCCGTGTTTTGATCGGTTGGAAAGAGTCGAAGGCAGTGACGCAACGACTTAGTCGCTGGAGACGCCGCGTCGGACGGAAACATAGATTTCACGATGCGCTCGCCGCGCAAGTTGTCTGGAACGCTCTCGTACTCGTCGAACCACGTCATCTGACCCCCTTTCACGTCTCGAGGCTGCCATGCCACTTGCCATGAACTCATCCCGTAACGATAAACAAGTCCAGGTAGCATCTCGGAGCAGTCAACAATCTCTAATGCACCATCGGCTCGTCGAAGAAGCTCCGCAACGACCTATCGCATTTTCGCATAAGCAACAAAGTGAGCATCAGATTATTCCACAGAAAAAGGCAAATACAGCGACTGCATACAGCTTCATTCTCAATCGGATTCAGCGAGCACGTGGAATACACCATCAATCCATCTGTCTTGAGCAGTGCAGCAGCACGAAGCGCCAGGTCGAGTTGCGTCTTGTGAAGTGTGAGCGAACTCCCTGGCGACCACTGCCACCAGAGGTTCTTGTTCTTACGAATGGTTCCATCCCCAGAGCACGGCACATCGCAGATGACGCGGTCAAACACGTTCGTGTCGTGTAGCTCTCCATCCACGTAAAGTCCTGGGAACTCTTGCCCCTTGTGGCATGTGACAACTGCAGTGTCGAGGCCGAGTCGCTGAAGTTGATGCACGAGCAAGTAGCCTCGCTTTTCATTCGCGTCGTTCGCGACGATGAAGCCACCCGAGGCATCAAACTCCGACTTGGATGACGACGCTTTCTGCCCGAGCTCTTCCATCACCTGAGTTGTCTTGGACCCCGGTGCCGCACAGAGATCCAACACTCTATGGTGCCGCTGCACATCGAGCAAAAGTGCTGGGATCATGCTCACGGCTTCTTGCCGACTGATGTTCCCTTCAGACGTGTGATGCAGCAGGAAATTGCGAAATTCTTGTAACTGCGTGTGCTGACGACCTATATCAACACGCATAAGCATGCGGGTCAGACTGAGAACACTATAGGAAACGACTGGGCACGTACCGAGTCTGGAGAGGTCACTACGACCACAATCAAGTTGCCAGGCATTTTTGGTGAACGGATACCAGGCAAGCTCCCTGCGTTTTCCACACAACGCTGCTTAGAACGTGTTTGCATTTCACTGAAGGCAACGGTAAAGAAAACGGCAACTGTACCTTGGAGGTACGAGTGGCTTGCCGTCGTGCATGATGCTCTTAAACGTATGTGCGAATTCATTTTCGAGGCGCGCTTTGATGCTAAAGCGCATGCGGAAATCACATGCGTTGTCAGCCGCATCAGTGGCCTTTGTTAGCATCAAGAATGTATAAAAGAAAACAGTCTTACAGCTGTGCCGAATGCGAATTTGGGTTGATACGAAAGCATGCCGGCAATGGCGCCTTCAGCGTCGCCTTGATCTCGTCCAGCTCTTCCGCATGGAAGATACCTTGCATCTGAGAAATATGGTAATGCGCACAATGAAAATCCAGCAGCAGCACAGTCATATTTGAGGTATATGCAGCAAAAATATGTGATCCGTGGGTGCATTACCAGGTAGTACTGGATCATCGCTGGCTCTTCGTCTGGCGATGCTGTCACTGCGGCGCTGCTCTCGATGCTCATGGCGGCGCGTGCACACGACTGCAGCAGCCTCTTCGAGAGAAGCGCAGAGCGGTGGCGTCCGAGGCAGGAAGCGCTGCGTCGCGCCAGCCGCTGCATCCGCCTGCAGACGCAATTGGCAATTCCAACCTGTTGCAAAAGCAAGAGTGCAGTGCAGCTCATCACCTTTGAGCCAATCAAAGTACGTGTGTGTATCGCCCAACACAGGTAAATAATCACTTAACATAGGTATATTATCACTCAACGGAGGGAAATCAGGTCTATCTCTGATTGCCAAGTTTGGCTCGGAATTCTTAGGCTGGCAATTGCACCAAAATGCGGAGCGAGAACGCGACGAGCAGCACGACTTTGGCGACTTCGGCAAGCACGTAGGCCACGTGGTAGAACTTGGACGGCCTGGCGTTCGCCTTCACGTTCTTGCGGATCTCCTTGAACACCATTTTCTGGTGGAACGAGAGACTCTCGTCGGACTGGTTCTTGAGCGCCTCATAGAGCGCGAAGTCGCCGCCGAGCTCCAACTTGGGGAACAAGAACGCAAACTGCGTGCCGAGAATGATCGTCAGCGTGATGAGCACCGTCGACGCATCCAGCGGTGTGAAGCTGGAGCTGCCGACCATCTGGATGACCCAGATACCCGCGCACAGAGCGAGCTCCACTGCGTTGAGCGCACCGAACACGCAGCGACCGATGTCCAAGCCCAGGTGCTTGGGCAAAAACGGCGCCTTGAACTTCACCCACGCTTCCGTGAACGAAATCGCAAGCACGAAGCCGAGCCAGAGCAGCGACAGGAGCACCGTCGCGGCGTCTTTCGGGACCACGTCCGTGCGCGCGAGCACGGCGAACGCGACGCCGACCGCGCCGTACACGCCGCCCAGCACCACATTCTGCTTCGCCACCATTGTTCTTCCAAGATACTTGTTGAGAAATGACGTGCTTTGTTTGGCCCACGCGCGGTGATTGGTCGAAAGCAGCAGCGGGTTTCACATTTAAGCCAATTGTAGGAACATTTGGCCCTTGGGAAGCTGGAAGGCCGAACTCATGCTGAACGTAGTGATCACGCGCATGAACACACATTTCTTCATCTCTAAGCCTTAAATTACCTTCGAGTCTAAGGTAATTCTCGTGCCAACAGCCCACATTCTGTTTTGTCGTTTTCAAATAGCGCAGAGGGCGTCAAACGAGACCTGTCGCTGGACGCTTTCTGCAAGAATGCATCCAAGCCGCGATATTTCGTCTCAATATGCTTTGCAGCCTGTAAGCAAGAGTGTCTCAGGTTAGGAATATATCAGCCACAACGTCTGCAAAGTATCGACCGCTTACAATATCAAGTACTACATTGACCGTACCTCTACGAGTGCACTCTCCTTCGTGGCGGGTCCCAGGACCTGGAACCAAAACGACAAATTTATCCCATCGAGATCGCGCTCATCAACCCCTGTCGTGAACCGCGGCTCAAGTACAAAGCACACTGTAGCAAATGGGTCTTCGAACTCCTTCCACTGAGAATCAGAGGCGCTTGCCGCTGTATCTGACTCTCTTCGCCACTTGTCGCTGATGATATGCTGGTGTGACGCCGTCGTTTTCCAGAGAATCGTGTAGCTGGAGTGGCTGTCATGCGTTGATTTGCGCTCTTCATACACCCGACGAACAACGCAATCGAAATATGCGCCAGTGTGACTGACCTCTTCAATGCGAGTACCACAGCTTGAAAAGCTCAAGAACGGGATCTGACGGCTCCAAAAGCACACATCTTCGCGATCAGCAAGCGTATCGAGCAAGATCATTTTATCGTCTTGAGAACTCCAAAGCTTCCACTGAGATGGATCCTGCAACGAAAGCAGCATCATTTCAGTATCTGTTGATGCCATCTTGAGCGTACCTCTTAGCTGCAAGATCTGGTCTGGTATGCTTGAGCCCTCTCCACTGATGCCCCTTTTCGCCGTCAGATTCCGTGACAAATAGACGTGGAATTCGTCGTGGTGATAAAGTGGCTTCCACTCAGCTTCTGTTTCCGGAATCAATAAGGCTCTAGTACCTACTATTGATTTTGAGACGCGTCGAGCATTAAAAGATGACGCCGTAAGCTTATCATCACCAGTTTGAAGGTTGCCAAACTTCGTAAAGCGTGTTGCCTGGTCGATTTCTCTCTTGGTAAAACTCGGAATAGAAACGATGGCGTACGTCGAAAGAAGCGTGGATACAAACTCAGATAGAGATTGTTCGTCCACTGAGTGTTCATATGGCTGCTCTTCTGTTCTTGAAGCTGTGTCCCGGTAAACCAGATCAAGGGCTTCTGTGAGCGACGACGCAAGAGAACAATTCGGTCGTAAATCAGGAGGAAAGAATGCGCGGAATAACTGTGCGTATCGTTTCGTCCATGTTGAGTGCTCGACCCCAGCAAATACAACCTTCACCGAACGACCAGGATAATAGTGGCATGTCTTGAGCAGCACGTCGTAGATCATTAGGATAGCCGGCTGAAAGAGAGACCAGTAGGTCCATCCAGAGCAGTCCAGCACAATGATAAGCTCGCTGTATACTACTCCATTGCAGTAGTCACTGTAGCTCCAAATAAACTCCCACAAGAAGAAGAAGTAGCGCTCGACGGCAAACAAGGACAAGTTATGATGCAAGAGGCTTGCCCAGCTGACTGAACTCAAGGAAATCAGCAATACACGCCTGCCTTCTTCGTCGCGCCGAAGAAATTTGTTGGGGAAAAAACTCTTGATAGCAAAATACGAGAACTGAGGTCGACCGAGTATGGACTCGAGCGCATTTTCCAGCCGGAATCTGTATACGTCGTCGCTTCTTTGTTTACGGAACAATCACTTTTCTGGGCAGGCAACCGCTACCCAATCCGACGAATCCTCCACGGTACAAACATTTCGGCAGTCTCTTTTTCCGCAGTATTGTCCTTGCGTCACTTTCGGTCGCATCTCGAGGGACAAAAGAGTCAAAAACCAGTGAAGCTTAGCTTCTTTCATCCTTCGTCGATGCCACAGTATAAAAATGTGCCAAATTACCGGAGCGACTAAAACAATTGCGAAAACCTGGATGATAGGCACGATGATGAGTTGAAAGTAGATACTGGACACTGCTGGGTTGATATCGTTCTCCATCATCCCGCTTAAAGGCGGCGATCCTTGGTGCTTGTATCTGAACAGTTCGTAGAGTAAACCAGTAGATCCAATCACACTTGCACTCAGCAATACTAGCTTCTTGAGCAAAACCGCAACAACAAACTTGGGTTCGACCCTTCTGTCCAACTTCAGCTCCGTTCGGTATTTCAGCCGCACGAGGAATATAGAGTCCGATGAAGAAGTGCTTGGTCGTAATCTCCCAGTGTCATCCGTCGTAATATGATCGTCTCCTGCCAACTCATCTCGACCATTTTCAGATGCTATCAACACGGTGGAATGCAACGAAGATGATGACGGCTTTAACAACACCCTTGATATGTCTTCAAGCGAGAGCGTAAACATGTCTCCATTGCTTAAATGTACCATTACGTGGTCTCCAGCTTTAAATTGGCCGAGCGATAGCTTTTCGTTCCACTGAGGTCGGCTGGCAACAAGACGCGGTTTATGAGCACAGTGATGTCTGCTCAATTGGTCAAAAACGAGTCTCTCGATTCTCGGGCAACTTGGTGACTCGTATCTGTCGTCTGATCGCCAGATTGTCGTGAAGGTTGTCTCGGTATGCAGCCAACGGGGGTTTTCGATGGCATTGGAGAGTACCGCGGCCCATCTTGCGCATGACACTGCATCTTCGGAATGTATTACCAGTAACTTTCCATTATGCAGCTCAACTTCGAGCTCGTGGGGTCGTGCAAACTTTTCGTATCGAGCACGTCGACAGTCTTTGACTAGAACATCCCCGCGCGATTTGGCAGATTTGGTGGTAGCTATTGCCACGTTGGCCTCAAACCGGTGCAGCGCGACTTGAGTCAGCACAAAAAAGCGTTTTCGCCATATTTTAGTATGGTCGCTTTGACGGTGAAGTATCCCGGAATGCAATACGCCAACAAATTCACCCGTAGCCGTGCGATCTGCCATGTGCATCTTTGACTTGGCAAGAACAAAATCTTTCTCCCCCGATAAGAGGGTTCACATCAATCGGCAGATGCTTATTCCCAGATGTAATGATGACTTCGCATGTAAAAAACTGCGGCAAAGCTATGTCCTCCGGTAAATCGGAAAAGAACTGGTGCTGCATAATGCACCCTCCAAAAAATGGAGTTTTGCTCACCCGAATCAATCCTGGAACGATAACACGATCGCCGCCGCATATTTCGACAGCGGAATCGATTGTTGACTGTCGTCGCAAGCCGATTTTCTTGCAAACTTGGTATTGTGGGGTGCTTTGAGGAAATGAAGCTGTTTCGCGTGAATACTTTTGCAACCGAGTAACGCACGGTACCTCCTGAGACTTTTGTCGCTGCAAAACAAACACCAAAGCTCCACCGTGCCCATCTGCAGCCAGCTACCCTGCGAACGGAGAACGCGACACAATTCCCAAAATGCGCCCGCTCTGATCGACCAATTGAACCGGATCATAGTAGCACACTGGCTGATTAGGCTCTTTCTCAAAGCCTTCAGCTGGGATGATCATAAGCACGCCCGTCTTGACGTGGGTCTTTCAAAGCCGAACTTTGGTGTTTTGATTTGACCGGTGGCAGCACGATTAATGCTGGCGCTTTCCCCAGTAACGACGGTGTCGATGATTTTGACAAGAAGGGTGCGCTGTTTGAGTCTTTCGACTCGCCTGCTGGTTCGTAGACTGATAAAAGCGGCCCCTTCTCTCGCTTACGGTACATCTCGTCACTTGGATTGAGCACGTAGCGTAGCATGAGCCGCGTTGTGAAGTATCGCAGTACATTTGTCTCGTATTCTGCATGCGCACCCACTTCATCACCCTCATCTTCGTCATCCTCACCATCCATCGAAGGCACCGTTGCACTAGCACTCGTCTCGCTGCTGTGTTTGCTGGCGGTCGTTGGCGCTGGTCGTCTCCGCTCGTGCTTCCCAGACGCGGGGGATTGCGAAGCGGAGAAGGATGGCGCCGCCGCTGACCAACTGGCGCGCGCTGAGTTCATCTGGCGCCTGCGTCCCCGTTTGAGGTGTGAGGCTTCAAGCGCAGATTGCGGAATGGATATAGCGGCGGTGGGTAGGTTTTCCGCAACGACTCCAAAAGACAGGAGTGTGTCACTTCAACACCTGTCTGATTGGTCTATAATTATACAAACTTTGAGCCAACCACAATCTAGTATGTTTGCGTTAACCTTTTACGCGAATACTATACAAATGGTGCCTACTCCAACTTGAGCACGTATTAATTTAGAGAATTCGTATGTTGTTGATTTCTTTCGGCTGTTGGACTGATCCCAAACACCAGCAGTCGTCTGGCAAACAACGGCTGCTGGATTTACTGATGACTGTGGCTCTTGTATGCGTTTGCTGGACCAGTAGCGCCAGCAGCGATCGCTTGAAGCGGAAAGCCGCACCATGTGCTTCTTCCTGTCAAGCATCAGTCAGCATCCAGCAGCACATGTTCAGTAGCGAGCACCAATGTCGCACGAATGTCGCGCGAACAACAGTTGCAAGGATGGGGAGGCCACTATTGCGGTGTTCTGCACGTTAGGTACTCGGTTCTTCTTCCTCTGGCAATCAATGCTATCAGTCTGTCAGTCAGCAGAGGCGAGTGTTTGGCGGAAGCACCAGCAAGCGCACGCGACGTCACCTCGCGAAGCAGAACACGGCACGCGAGCATATTTATACGCGCGCTTCTATTTCTCCGCGCATGATTAGCTTCAACACGTTCACGGGCGAGCTCCATGGCGCCGCCACGTGCGACAACGTCGACGACGACACCAGCACCGAGATGAACGTCGGCGCGAAAGAGCTCGGCGATGATGACGGCGCGCTGGCTTTCAGCGAAAACAGCAGCGAGGACGCATCCAGCGACGTCAGCACGGACGCTCAGTCGGTGGACAGCGCCAGTGATCGGTACGATCTGTTCCACGAGCGCTGTGAAGCGAAGAAGAACAGATGCGAGAACAGCGCCGCGCAAGCGAATAAACCTCCTCGACGGAAGAGCACACACTCGAAACGCGGCAAGCCTGCTGGCGGCGAGCTCAGCCAGTTCGAGGCAGGACGGCCGCCGCCGATCATTGTGAAGCCAGTAGAAGACGAAGCGCAGGGGCCACAGCAACAGGGCGGACGCGTGCTGCAATTGTTCCATTTGCTGACGTTCAAGAACCAGGCAGGCGATGCAAAATCGGCGTTGATACAGAAGCTCATCGCGGTGACGAATGTGAAGGAGCTGGTCATGTCCAAGGCGACGCAGGACCAAATCGCGTCCGCTGCGAACGATGCGATTACGGACGAGATTCTCGCGACCGTCGACCTCGAAGACAAGCGACGACAGAGCATTTCGAGTCAACTGGTCAGCAATGACATGAATACAGGTACGTGCAGCACGAAATCCCGCATATATTTATTGCGCTGTGCTCGCTTGATCGCGCGCTAATCCACCTGTATTGCGTGTATTCGTTAGAGTTGTCGGAGGAAGCACGCGTTCTCGCATTGAATCAAGGTACACACAATGCGATTGTCACCACTGGCCACTACAGTCCATATCGCGTGCTCGAACTGGTAGACGTGCTCGATTCGACGACGGGCGGCATGGTGAAGCTCATTCTAACGAATGTACGCCAGCGCGCGCCGTTTTCGCAACGGTCTGGAAAGAACAAGGCGATCGAATTTTGCAGCTTCTGCTCGGCGTACAGCGATCACACGGCAGCTCAACATCGGTGTCGCATTTGCGGCGTCGCAGGTCAGCATCGGAGTAAATCGTGTCCGAAGAGTGGATCATCGCCGAGCGCGTACACGCCTCCGCCTCGATCAAAGACGCCAGATTCGATGGCGAGCAAAAGCTACTGCACATTTTGCTCATCGTGGGTAAAGCATACTACGACCAACCATCAGTGCCGAAATTGCGGCGCTCTCGGTGTGCATCGAAGCCGCAATTGCACAAATAAGAAGGTCATTAGCAGAGGCAGTAGTCGGTGGGTGGGCTCGCCCATCGAGCAGTTTCGAGAGCGGAAATTCTGCGACCTGTGTGGCGCATGGCGACATCACACGTCGAATGAGCACAAGTGCAGCATTTGCGCCGTCATAGGCGAACATCGAAGCAAGAACTGCCCCATGAAACCGGTCGCAAGTAAGCCAGGCAGCACGGGCAACCGAACGCCGCGGATAAACAACGGCTCTCCTGCCGTGGCACTACAATTTTGTTCCTTTTGCTCCAAGCAAGTCGCGCATAGCTCGGAAGAACACAGGTGCCGCGTATGTCGAGCTGTCGGACTGCATCGTTCGGGGGATTGTCCAGACCGGAAACTCAGCCACACGGTGCTGTCGTATTCGGTCGAGACAGCATCCAAGGTTTTTGAAAAGGTGATGCCTTCGTCCGCGACGGCGCTGGTCTGGGACAGTATTGACAAAGTGGGCGATGTCGACACGATCTTGAAGAAGACGCTGCAACGAATCGGTGTCTGGGGTGGCGGTTCGCAAACTCCCATCACCACGCCATACGCACCTCCGGTTGGCTTTAAGTCCTCGATCGAAAGCAATCAGATCCAGGGCAGCGCTCCAGTGTTCGTGGCGAGCGCGGCTGGGGTGTACGTGCTTTCGTATGCGGAAGGCCGTTCAGTGGTCCCCGAGCGCATCCTGAAGTACATGAGGCTGCTGATGCACCATGAGATCTCCGTGAATGCGTTCTCGGTGGTGGTCCGCTTCGATCCGCGATCGTCGCATTGGGAATTGCAGAAGCCAGGGATGGTCACGCCACGTTCGTTACCGTCGAGTCCAACGATGAGCGAGCAACTGAAGAAGCGGATGACGAAGTACACGCTGCAGACGCTCGTGGGTACTCGCGAGAAACTGCTGGCGCTGGTTGCCTTGCAACGCAAGCACGAGTTGCTGATACTTCAACAGCAGCAATTGCAGACTCCAGCAGCAGCTGAGAGTGTGAATGTAGAGAGCAATGAGGCAACAGAAGCCATCCTCGTATAACAACGAGCGCCATAAGCCAGCATGAAAAAACACGAAACAATTTTGGTGAACCACGTTTCCATCACATAAATCCACAACAACATGAAAAACACGAAACTATTGTGTCGATATTAAAAAAAGCTGGAAATCTACGCGAGAAAGCTTCCTTCTGTATCCTACCCTGTCAATATCTACGCTCGAGGCTATTGTCCCTCGGGCCACCCACCTTCGAGAAAGCATCTGGCTGCCCACGAGATGGCCACCTTTTGTTTAATCTCCTTCTCTTTTCCCCACGTTTATTCCACAGAACATTCATCAACGATACGAGCAAATCTGTGAATGTGGTTGATGAAGAACTCGCCCGTGCGCTGGTTGTTCACTTCCTCGTCCACGAGCACGAGGTTGTTCGCCAGGTAGAAGTGCACATCCGACTTGAACGCCGCGCTGTGGACCTTGTGCGCCATCAGCTCGGCACGAGCGCGCTCGACATCGACGCCACGGAAGAGAGCCAATTTTTCCAGATCGATCGAACGGTAAAGCTTGACGTACGAGCGCAGCGCTGGCACGTGTTGCTGGCGCGCAATCATGTCCGCGAACGCCTTCTGCTGCACCTGCGAGGCCTCCGCGCTGCGGTTCACTGGCTTGCCGTCCACCAACGGGCACGCTGGCAAGATGAACTTTGGCGCCGCGTATGAGAACAACTCCGTCAAGGCCGAGACATCGCCCTTCTGCAACTTCGCCTGCTTGTCGCCGTACTTTTCACGGATCATCGAGTGAATCTGCTCGTTCACGCGCTGGCCAGGGGACAAGAACTGCGCAATCGACAACAGCGCACCAGCCTTTTCGGTCAACTTGCTGAGCTGGTCGTAGTCGGCGAAGCGTGAGTAATAGTTGCGGCTGCGTTGCACCTGCAAGATAATAGTCGAGAACGAACGAATGGCACCGGCAAAGTCCTGGAGCATCAGTTGCGCGAAACCCATGTGGTAAAACACGGAGACGTGCGCCGCTGGCGCCTTCTCGTGGATCTGGTCATTGGTCTTGGTCTTTGGCTCCGAGCGCGAGCGCTTGTTGTAGAAGTCGATCGGCTCCAAAAGCTTGAGCGCGGTGCAGTAGTCACCGTACAGCACATTGGCACGGGACAACGTGATGAGCGCGAAGAATCCGAGTTCCTTGATGGTGTTCGATGGAGCCGTCACCGCGGTCGCGGCGTCGGCGTCATTTCCCTGCTTCAGGATCTCCACAATCTTCGAAAGCCGCACGAGCGCGTGCAAGTAGTTGAGCACCTTCTTGGTTTCCCAGATGCCGACATTCGCCTGGTACAGCGCAATTTCGTGCTCCGACTTCAACGCGACCTTGGCGCGGTACTGCGAGTACGACTGGTATTGGTACACGAATTCTCCGACGAGATCAAAGAGCCACTGCGAAGGCAGCGCTTCGATGTCGAGCGATTGGTCGAGAATGCCGTCGAAGATCGCGCAGTAGGTCTCCCATGACTCAATCTTGAACTCCATGCCCGGCTGAGTCTTCGCGAACATGTGGCGGAAGTAGATCTGCTTGTAGAGCAGCAGGAATGTCGGGTCGCTGTCCACGAGCGACTCGATCGCGCTCGGCTCCGGCCACGTCGTCTGCTTAAAGTAGTTGTTGGTGAGGTTGTGGAACTCGCGGTCGTAGAGACGCGTCATCTCGGCGCCATTGCCTGAGATGAGGTGCGTGTAGATGTGCGTGAACCAGTTCTTCACGCTCTCCGGGAGCAAAAAGTCCGCGGGCTTCTCGTCGCGGTGCACGGTGTCCGTCGTCATGGTGCTCACTCTCGGTCTTGCGTGGGTCTCTCCCCCTCTTGCTTTCTCTGTGGTTTAGCTCTTGGCTTGACACGCGAGGGGAAATGACTGGTTTGGCTCCGAGGAGCGCACCCTCGACCAGTATTTCTGAGCATGACTCCCCGTCTTTTCACTTACTTATTGTATGGTAGAGGGATCAGGGAGGAAGCAGGGTTGTTGAATGTGGTTGTCTCAATCGATTTACGAAGGGTATGTGGTTTAGAAGGTAAAACCGGAAGCGGCGCCAAGTCATTGCGGAATTGAAGTGGGGAATGGCCTGCATGGGAGCTGCTTGAGGACGACGACGCTGCGTGGAGATCCGGCCATGGCGGCAAAATGCAATAGGTAGGTGATCTACTTACTACATTACATGCTGAGCCTCGTTGTGCAGTTGCTACGTTCGTATTACGCCCCGTAAGAACAGCTACAAATGGAGAAGAGCGTCGAGTCGAAGCCGCGGCAGCGCGCGATTATCTACGCGGGTTCGACGAGGCGTAGACATCGAGATGACGATGGCGATACTGGCAACGAAATCAATAAGTTCTATTGCAGTTCGGCGTCAAATGCGCAACAGCAGCAGAGAGCCGAGCATCGTCAAGCGGTTTCCGCGGCTGCGGCCCAAGCAGTGCCGAAATGGTTTGATCTGCCTCTGATACTGCAAGAGCCCAATCCGATCGCTGCGAGGATTCAGCGAAATCTGGCGAAGAGCCTATTAGATAGCGATCGGGCACCTCTCTTGGAGGAGCGTATACATCCGCTCAGCACTACAGGTTTCCAGGTGCCGAAGATCTCGCAGTTGTCTCCAACGAAAGAGTTCATGCGACAGAAGAAAAGCAACAAAGCACCAGGAAACCTTCGTCAAAATGCAAACAATGCGGACAGCGACAAGCTCACCAAAACGATTGAAACGCCAAAATATTTGAAGCAGCAGACGCGTTTTCAGGGGAAAAGCCATTTGCTCAAGAAGCGTCGGACGAACCATGCAGGCGCGCCGGTGATTCTCGATCGAATTGATTGCAAGTCGCGTCTCAAGGAGAAGATCTGGAAAGACTTGAACAGGTTCGGGCTGTGGTATTTACCTGAGAGCACTGATGAATCTCAAGAGGCGATGCTGTCGGTCGATGAAACTGTGGACTCGATCATAACTCAATGGGACGAGACAGATGGGTCTTGCGTTTCGAGTGCTGTGGCTGATTTACCAGATGCAAGCAGTCGAACAGTCAAGGCTTCGCAGCAATCTACGCGCAACAGATCATCACGATGTCATGCTCCAAGTCATATTCCTGCTGCTGATGATCAGCAAGATGATACGAATGATCCGGAAGATACATTTCTGACTGCCCTGCAAGCCAATTCCAACTCAAATCAAGGCGTATCGCGTGATGAAATGTATAGTGCTACCCACGAAGATGAAGAAATCCCTCAAGAAGATGATGAGGACTTGAGTAGCAGTGATGATAAGGTGTCCAAGGAGATACAACCACCGGGAATGAAACGACGCCAACGTTTGAAAGAGCTGCACTATTTTGTCGAGAAGCAATTGCAGAAACGGTTGTACAAGTCTTGGGATACCATTGAAATAGCGTTCACCAGTAGCGGAGATCTTACTGTCTCGCAAATTGTAAAATTTTTGCAGCTCTCGGACGTGCAACTTAGCACGGCCGATGCAGCCAAGGTTCAAAATATTCTCGAGAAGCATGCGCAGGATGTTCAGGCTGTCCAAGCTGCAGAACAACTTGAAGCAGAGTTGGCTAATGGAGAAATTATTAGTGAACCAGGAAGAAGCATTGTGCACACAATATCCAAGCCCGGCAAGTCTACGGCGCTCTCATACGAAGCTTTTCGCAATATTTTCCATACGAACGACAACCAGGAGGCAGTGAAGTGGAAACGTGAGTTTGACAGGGAAAAAATCCGGCAAAGACGCGAAAAGGAAATATACGAGAAGGAGCTCGCTGCTTTAGAGGAAAAAGGTAAGTACGTCGCACGACGTGCGATATGTGGACAAAAACTAACCAAGTGCGCTTAATTGTTTTGTAGTGAAAAAGAGACTAGCCGAGTCTGCAAAGCACATGATTGAAATTCTTGCGCAGTTTCGATGTAACCCGATTGCTATTCCGTGGGAGAATAATGGGCAGCGGCTTGAGCTACGAGCGCAGCTTTTTGAAACCATATTTACGAAACCTCAGCGACGTCATCTGCCGCAGCAGCAGACGATGTCGTTAACCGCTCCTGATTCCAGCGTGCCAGCGAGTACTTCTGTTGTACCCGACAAGCTCAATGTAAAGCTTGTGGAATCAGCATTGCTACAAAAATATTCACGAAATGGACACTTTGAAGCCATAGAGGTTGTGCCTGCTGCATACATATACCACGATTTTGTTGCTGACTGCATAAAGAAGAGTGTCCAAGACTATTGGAAGAGATGCGAATCTGACCTGTGGCCGGAACGTCAAATGATTTTCCGCTTCAGGCTGAAAAAGCAAGTATTCCAAGAATGGAGGCGCTTCACAAAGCATGCGGAGATATTGCGTCAATTTGTGATGAGAAAGTTCGTCGCCTGGAAGTACTTTACTCGCAAACTGCACGAGCACTACGAGTTTATTCGAATTTCGTTCTGGCCGTTTTACGTATGGAAGCGCCATTTGCAGCAGCAAATCATTGCTCGTGGAAAAAGTGCTTTCCTCAAGAACGTGGTTCTTACGTACATACAATTGCGGCATTTTCGAGCGTTCAAAGTACGCTATCAACGAAAGCAATGGAACAAGCGACATGTTGCGCGGTTGGTGAAGAAGAAGTCGAATCAAGCACTGCTGTTGTGCTGGGCTGCCTGGAAAGCGAGAATCCAGAGTAGAGTCACGATCCACCGGCTTTGGAAAAGCAGAGGTCACGTCCTGCAGCATTTGCACAGGCTCTATATGGTCAAGGTTACGTTTTTTCTTTGGCGATACTTTGCTATTCTCAAAAGGGATTTGGAACGACGGCGATTCAAGTGTCTTGGTGATTTGAAGACCAAAAGCAAAGCCATCCATGGACAACAACAGCCAAACTGGAGTGGCTATTCTCAAGCACCTCGAAAGCAGCATGGTGCTTCGCGGTACCCATTTGTGACAGGCTCATCCGGGCAACACCTTCCTGCAAGTGCCTCTGTCCCACGAATGCTCGCTAAAACAGGTGAAATGGTGTCTTTCAGAGGAATTGATCTGTCGATTCCGGCTGGGCAGATCGATGGAAGTGTGACTGATGATGACGATTTTGATGCTGAATTGGACGACGGCGTTGAATCGAACGATCGAAGCTTCTCCAGCACGAGCAGCTCAGGAACGTCAAATGTTCCATCACTGACAAGAATAATGGAGACGGACCTCGGGCAAAACATCAAGCGAAAGAGTCGTCTGTACGATCTCTGTCTGGCATTGTATCTCAAGTGTCGGGAACAAGATCGACGCAAAATGGTGGAAAACGTGATTATATTTCGACGAATTGGTCGACGCTTTCTCTCTTCTTTAAAGAAGCAAGTTAATCACGGGAAAAAGAATCGTCTCGCGTCGGATCTGGGTGGGTTTCGTGTACTGCATCAACGATTTCGGCAATGGATGATCGGTACTTTGTTCAAAGACCACTTGGCCAACCGCGACGACAAAATTGAAGCTCCTACTGAAGATAATGATTTGCGGGAAGATACCACTGGACGTGCGGTGCTGCATTGGCGGCGCGATCGAGAATGGCGGCAGATTGGCATCGAGCAAAACCCAATACGCGCTCAGCAACTTCGGCAGGACTTGTTGAATATCCTCGCAAATGATAGTCGCCGAACAGACGAGATCTACGAACGCGAAATGACGTTAAAACGAAAGCAGCAAAGCGAAGATTCGTTCTTACGTAAAGAAACTGGTGCGACATTGAAGGTGAAATCAACGCAAATGCAGCAGTCACAGCAGATTCTGCGCACGCGCGGCCATCGAATGCACGACGTGCTTGATCGAGTGTTTGATGATTTACTTCAACAAAAGATGAGATACCAGCTGCGTTCCAGCTTTCGAAGTCTGCGAGTAGTCGTAGTGATGAAGTACACCGCTATGCTGTGTCGTCGAGCACAACTCCGTAATTGGCTGAGGCTTTGCAATCGGTTTATCTATTGGGAGAAGCACATGCAGTCGTTGTACCGGTTGAAACTCAAATACCACGTCTTCCAGACCTTGTTGAAGCATGCTATCTGGAAATGGAAGTTCCAGACTCCTGGTCTCTCACTCAAGCTTCAGCAACGGTGCGCTCTGATCAACAAGTACGAACACTTTCTGGAAAAATGCAACTTGCTTGATGGGAGCCTGGCATCTTCTCGTCTAGCACTCACAAGATACTCGCCAGCGAACTCTTTTCACGGAGTGTTCTTTCGATGGGTGCAGTATACGCAGTTTGCTCACGCGAATCGGATAATCGTTCGCTTGGCTCGACAGAAAAAGGAGATCTGGATGCTGCAATCCGTTTTTCACGTGCTGAAGTATTTTGTAAAGCAAAAGTACACTTTTGAACTGCGAAATCACCAGCAGCCTTTCTTACTGCGCCAAAGTGTAGCAGATCTGGATGCCTACCACTGCAAGATCATCGCGCTGAAAGCGCAGTTGCCGACAACACAACTGAAAACGAAACTCGCCATTAAGCGCGAAATTCTCCTTCAAGCTGCGACGGGATCACCAACCCTCAAGCAGCTCTTCCAGGAGCACGAAGATGAAGTTCGACGTCGACTGCATCTGGAGAATCGTCTAATGTTTGGAGCCTACTCAGATCGGAAAATCCACAACTATGCAGAGCGGTCGTCACCGCTCTTCGGAGCATCCGTCGGTCGAGTATTCGTCTACGAAAAAGCTCCTCCGTATGGAAGTATCAGTGATATCGCAGTCATATGTGGCAAAAAAGTGGACGGCATTTCCCTCGTCGTGAAAACGAATGCGTCCATGTCCTACGAAGGCGCGTTGCACGGCAATCCGTTTGGAACTCGCGATGTGTTCTCGCTCTCTAGGGGAGAGGCTCTCATCTCGATCGAAGGGTTCGCTTCGCAAACACTGTACGGCCTTCGCTTTGGCACGAGCTCGGGACGACTCTCGAAATGGTACGGGCTGTGCGATAAAGGCACCAAGTTTGACATCCGAAGCGAGTATGCAGCCAAGCGAGAAGAGATCGTTGGACTTTTCGGATACGTGGACGGAACCTCCGTTCACGCACTTGGCGCAGTCTTCCGGCACACCACATTCAAAAACATATTTGAAGGTCTTTGGCTGCAAAGTGATCATCCACAGCAGCAACAAGGCGGAAGCGGACCCCAACGCAGTGGCAGCGATGAAGTCTCGCTGTGTGATCGCCAGTTTTCCTATTTCCTGCAGGTCCGTACTTGCGATGTGCTCACAGCCATGAAGCGAGCGCACCGATTAGCTCTTCGAGCTCAACGCATGACTTTCTTGCCGTCGTCGTTGACCCGCACTCGGATACTCATGGGGATCATGCGCTGGTTCTTCAATTCGCTCTCGCACGGTCTCGTCCACAACACTACACGCGAAGAAGAAGGCAAGCTCATCTTGCAGGATGGCATGAACCAGCGTGCGAGCGGCGAGAAAAATCTCCAAGAAGGACTCCGTGCCATGGAATTCGTGGACAGCTTCCGTGACGACGACCACCAGCTGAACACCGCGACACTCGGTGCGAAGAAAGTCGCGGAGCTGCGCGAGATGCTCGAGCAAACGCAGCACAAGATCACGCTCGGCAAGAAACTGATCGACGACGGGCAGGCTGCGATCCTGGTGGGGCGCAGCATTTTGCCGCACTTGCCGATGACGAGACGCATGATGAGTGCGATCCGCGAGATGTACAAGGTCGTGCAGACGAAGGACTACATCGACCAGATGGACCCGGACGTGCGCGCCATACTGCTCGTCGGCGACGACGGAGTGCAGCAGGATGCGTTGCTCTCAGCCAGCATTGACATGGATTGATTCACGACGTCCCTACATTTTGCAGTCATATGTCACTAAAGTGAGAGTAGCTTTAAAATAATGTCTCGGAAGCTGCTCAGTGACCCAAACTAATTATCAAAGAACCGACGAGGAATAATGGCATCGCGCAGTGCCGAGGGCGGCGCTCATGACAGCGCCGTTATGGAGACTGCGTCGGATGCGTCGCTGTGCAAGCTCTCTGCGAGCGCGCTCGGGTACTACAGAGACCCCTACATCCAGTATTTCGTCAAGTCGCCGTCTCGCCGCATGCCGATTATCAATCGCGGCTATTACGCGCGTGTCGCGGCGGTGGAGACGCTCGTGACCAGATTCCTTGCGGCAGAAACGGAGAAGAAGAAGCAGGTCGTGATCCTCGGGGCTGGTCTAGATACGATGTTCTTCCGACTTAAGGAAGCGGGACAGCTGCAGCAGTGCGAGTACTTTGAGCTCGACTTCCCGGATGTGACCATGCAGAAAGTGATGATCATGAAGAAACGAAAGCCGCTCGCGAACTTGGCGGGGTTAGCGACGAATGAGGAGTTTATCACTGCAGTGTCTTCTGGTAAGCCGATACGTTTGCTTTTTTATTCATGAGTCTAATGCAAGTGCATTGCTTTGCTTAACAAGTTGTGCTGGTTATGGTTGTTGCAGGTTATGCGGAGCTCAACGCGCCTGGGTACCACCTGCTTCCTTGCGACTTGAGAGACATCAATGCGACAAAACAAAAGCTTGAAGCGGCCGGTATCGACCAAAGGTACATTATCAACATGTTTTCGTTTGTTGCTGTCGCCCTGTTAGTGTCACGTACTGATTGACTCTGCCTCTTTGCATTGCTAGTGCACCGACATTGTTTATCTCGGAATGCGTTCTGATCTACATGGACGCGCAATATTCCACTCAGCTCATTGCCTGGTCCGTCGAGTTCTTCCAAGATGTGAGTTACGTGCTTTATGAGCAAATCCTCCCCGACGATGCATTTGGACGCGTGATGATGGCCAACATCAAAGCCCGCGGATGCGACCTAATCAGTATTCGCGATTACCCGACATTGGAGGCCCAGACCGAGCGGTTCCGAATGCACCATTTCGAAGCAGCACAAGCTTGGGATATGAATCAGATTTATTACAAGTATCTCGACGCCGCAGAACGAGCCAAGTAAGCTTCCTTGCTATTCTTTATCAGGTAGATGGCGACGATGGCTGACTGTGGAAAATTTGTCCTTGGTGTGAATGGCTGTAGGCGTGAGAAGCTGGAAATTTTTGACGAAGTGGAAGAGTTTCATCTTCTTCAAGCGCACTACTGCGTTGTGGTCGCAAGCAAGCAAGCATCTACACCAGCAGCACAGGCCATTGCATTGGAAAAACAATAACGCGATCGTTTCGTACTTGAATGATCCACTCTATGTCGAGAAAACGAGACACCAAAAGCAATTTCTAATGTGAGTGTCCGAGACAAATGGGGTATATTCTTCGTGCTTTTTTGTCGCTTGCTCATATTATCCTGACAACAAACGCGTTTGTGATTTGTTAATACTACATTCGAAAATTGATGATCGCGACGTCTCCGTTGGAAACGCAGGCCGAGATCAGATTGCCCTGTTTGTTCCAATTCACCTCGTAAATATCCCCATTTGCCTGGTACGTCTTCACCAAGCTTCCGTCCTACAGATGACAATGGACGCGTGAGTAAGTGAATACATGATGATCATGCGCCGTATGAAAAGCCGAGCTGCACTCACCTTTAGTGACCAGACGTTGATGATTCCCCCTATTGTTCCGCTAGCCAAATACTCGCCACTTGGATTGTAGGCGACACCGTACACAGGGTACCTGAACGCAAGTGCAAAGAAACAAAAAATGATTGTAAGCAGCTGCCTCAGCACGACTCCAGGCAGCAACGAGGTTTACGTACTGGTGCTCAAACGTTCTAATACATGCCCCCGACTCGATGTCCCAGATCTTCACTGTGCCATCGAAGGAAGCACTCGCCAGTGTTAATGGACCACTTGGATTCGCCGTCCCAGGTCCCGTACAGCTCCAGCGGAACGTGTACACTTCCTTTTTATGCTCTTGGAAGTTGTACACAAACATGGGCTTGCTCTTGCCGTCGGTCTCATTCTTCCCATCTGACTCTGGCTGCTCTGGTGTCGGTGCAGCGTCCACCTTCGTTGGGTCCCAAACCTTCACCGAGTAGTCGTCGGAGCACGACGCAAGCAGCCGACCCGATGGGTCCCATTTCACCGAATTGATCGCATCCGTGTGTCCCGTGAGCACCTGGTCGGCCTGAGTCTCACCAACACGGGAAATGCAGATCTTCATATCGGACGAACATGTGGCAAACGTCGAGTCGTCCTTCCACGACGCATCTAGGATCGGGTCTGTGTTTCAAAGCGTACAAGTTCAAGTTGAATGTCAGCGATCGTCTGTTTTCCACAACAGGAAGATGGGTTTTTAAGACAAGTAAAGATGCAAACCTTCATGAAGCTTGATCTGCTGTCGTTTCGTTTCCGTCGTCGCGTCCCACACCGCAACCGTTTTGTCGAAGCTCGCGCTCAGCAAGAATTTCCCCGTCTTGCTCCATCGGGTCGCAAACACTGGACCATTATGATACTGAAAAACGTGCTTCATCTCGCCATCGATGTTCCAAACACGCGTCTTGCCATTGTACGTTCCCGATGCCAACAGCGTCCCATCATGCTACATGCATCACAAGAAGAGTATCCATATGTCAGTCCATGCATATTACCCCAACTCAAGCCAATATGCACGTCGGTTTCTACGCACATTCCATTCCAGCGTTGTGACGTCTTTATGTGGTCCGGCACCGTGGTTCAATACTTTCGGAGTCAAAGAAAGCGGTTTGCTGTTGTTGATCTCACTCGGAATTTCCCAAATGCGCGCTGTCGAATCGCTCGATCTACGAAAAAATCAATGACACATCAATGGTCAGTTTTGCAAACAAAGGGCAGAGGCGAGCCAAATGCTGCGCATACTAACCCAGAAACTAATAAATTCTTCACAGGATTCCACAAACAGCCATACACCTGTTCATAATATAAACATCGGAATCAGCCGCCTCCTCATCCTCTCATCAGCGAAAATAAGCACAAACAGCTCGTCGCACGCACCTCTTTTTCATGTCCACTGAGCAGAATTAGAGGCGACTTTTCCAGTTTATCCATTCCATTCGCTTCTGTGACTGGCAGAAATACCACACAGGCATACGATAAGTCCACTGCGATCATGCACAGTAACATACAAAAACTCCAGCACGCACCTTTTGCGGCGTCGACCGTATCGGGAGATCCGTCCCCTTGCTTTCGCTTCCGCTTGTTGGACGTTTTCGCCGAGGAGCCCGCACTTCTCGCACTACTGGTCGCCGACTGCGCGACCCGACAGATATGGGGGCTGAGCAGGGAAAATTCACCCTCGCACTCGCGCTCCGTGCCATCCTAAGGATAAGACGAAACGCATCTGTGAAGTTACTCGCCCATAAAGTAGCCGTACGACCATGTAATAGACGGCGTACCTCGTTAATATGTGCTTCGATACCGACATACTGGAGTCCCTTTTGGATGAACGAGATGAGCGCTCCGGGGGGTAAATCCGTGTTGATCACGCTCGTCTTCGCCAGTTGACTCTCATACGCAAACGTGAACGCCGAGTGCATAAAGCCTATTACACATTCCTAGCGTCAGTGTAATTCAATATGCTTTATAAAGCGATTCCCCCTCCCGTCTTTCATGCATGCGCTTCTCCACTAACGATATCCAAGAGGCTCCCTCCATTGTACAGCCGCCAACGCACCTGATTCTTGCAGATAACGGTAGACGAGGAAGTTGACTTCGTCCGACGTGATCGCCATGGTGGAAGATATCGTTCGTTCCGCACGCAAGGGAGCCAAGTGTAGCTAGCTGCTCTCCGCGTAGCTCTTCGTCGCTCTTCCTCCCTTTGCAGGCACGCGCCTCTCCCTCTCTCTCTTTCGCTCTCGCAGAATGTGTGTGCGCGTGCGCTTCAAGCCCGTGTACGGCCGACGGCACAGCCTCAGACGGAAACACGTGTGGCGCAGGACGTTTCCGCCTGCGTTTGCTTCGCTGCTTTCTTCTAATAGCCCCGAGTGGCAGAAGGAAGGCGCTTTAGAGGCGAGTTACCGTCCGCCCGCCCTTTTGCTTGCCCAGTCTACCACAGGACCCACACTCCTTCATACCTAGTGGAAAAACCTCGGCGGCCCAACCTGTAAGCGTGGGGTTTTATAGCGTGAATTGAGGTTTTATCGTTCGAGCCGCAGATTTTTGAATGGAGGGAGATTCAGGATACTGACACCCGAGCCGCTATAGTGACGCAGTGGCGGCAACATGGCAGGCAGATGCTCGTTCGCTCGCATGAGCACGACGCGACGACGAGGCCAGCGATGGGTATTATACGCAGGCAAAAGCAGCGGGAGATTCGTCGTTTGGGCTTACAGCACACACTGTCACGAGCAAAATATGGATACTACCACAGTGTGATTTGTGCGCGCCGGCGTGACTTGACGCATACCACACGCAGTTTATGAAGAGCTCTGTTTGCGGAATGGTGCCGTTGTGCCCTCACAAGCCAAGCTAACACTGCGCACTGTGTGGCAGACGAACGTATCAAACATGGCGTTGAGGCCAGCTACGGTAGTGAGTGCTCATAACGTCATATTAAGGGCGGACTCGAGCTCACCACGAGAAGCATTCATGAAAAGGTTCGTTTTTTACTCAGTATACTGGAAACGTGTACGTTTCATGCGAAAATTGAGTACTTACTACACGTGGCGGCGGGCGGAGCATGGAGTGGTGCTCAAGTGATGCTCAAGACCAAATAGAAAAAGCGGGCATCATTGCGAGCGCAGGCGTGACATCACCATTGGACTTCCACAAGCGGCATCCTTCAAGAGTTTAGTATTTTTTGCAGTGAGAGCACGTAGATTTCGTGCTGGAAATTACATGTAGCAAAGGGATCAAGGCTGATGAATGCATCCGAACTGCGACAAAAGCTTCATGAAGCACATCAGCTACTAACAGAGCAATTATGTAGGTCGACGTATCGACCGCTCGTTCAGAGGAACGATATGTTGTGCTCAAAACTTCTTGAGCAGCGCCGTCGCTTCTTCGTGAGCAATCTGGTCGCTCTCATTCTCGATGGGCACGGCGATGGCCTTCTCGGTCCACTCCTTCGAGGCCGCCCAGTTCTTCATCTTGTAGTACACTTGCGCGATCAGGAGCATGTTCTTCTTCCACGTGCCAGGCGACAGGTTTTCCGATTTCATGAGGAAACCCAGCGCTTCGTCGTAGGACGACTCTGGTGGCGTGCCAAAAAGCACGGCCGCCGCCTTCCGCTCGAGCCACGACAAGTCTGAGATGGACATGCACCAGCGACCGAGCAGGTGGTACGTCGTCGGGTTATTCGGGTCGAGCTCGACGGACTTTTCCCAGTGGCCCTTGATGGTGTACGAGTTGGCGATCGACACCTTGGAGCCTTCGTAGTCGCCGATGGACGACAAGATGATGCCGAACCAGTTGTGCACTTGGGCGATGTCTTGGGTGGTGTCAATGGCCTTCTGGATCACATCCCGCGCGTAGTAGATGAGCTCCTTCTTCTCGTCCGCAGACGTGCTCTTCAAGTTGGACACGTCGTAGGCGCAGCGCGTGAGGCGCCACATCACACCGACATCTTCTGGATTGGCTATTACATCATATAATCATGCAAACAGACAAAAAAATGGTATGAGCTGCACGTAGATGCATTTTATCCCCTCCATATCGCAACGCACCAGTGTACATCTCGCGCAGGTCGGCGAGCAGCGTGCGGCGGTCGTACGAGTTGTCGTTGTAGAGCTCTTCGGCTTTGACGGCGTTGGCGGACTCCATCTTCTTAGTCGGGGCTGAAAGCGCTAATGAGCCGGAGAGCAGTGCGGCGAAGGAGAGCAGAGCGAGCGCCTGGTAAGGGGCCTTTTTAGCAGCAGTTTCGCACGCGCGTGTGGAGGCGAAACGCAGTGTGGCAATGCGTCGGGGCGGGTGGGACGCTGCTGCTTTGCGGACTGCGGAGCGCAGGAGAGCGGAGGCGCCTGCAAAGTGCGAAATGCGGGTGTGAGGCACAGTGAGCGAGCGCCAGTGACGTAGACACAGACGCGGTCGGGAGCACACTTACGCACGACCATGACGATGTTCTCTCTCTCTGTTTGAGTATGCGGCAGCCTCGATTCTGAAGAAGGATACCCTTCGTGCTTCAACAGGTTAAACCGCGTATTTCCTTACATTCGGGACGTTTAACTTGCCGTTTGTACTGGCCGTTTCATTCGGGACGCGGTGAAGAGGCGCGGATTCTGACGTGTAGAAGGATGGCCGTGAACGTGGAGCATGACGCGATGGCGCACTATCGCAGAGTCCCGGGAACGTGTTACACGTGCTCCTCTAGCTGCGCATACACGAGTTGAAGTGGGGCGGGCAGATTGAACCCGCAACTTTCGTGCAACTAAACAAAAAAGAGGAGCCATGCAGCCAAACATGCATGCAGGGAGGCGAAGGCGCCGCGCTAATACTGCTATTGCGTGTCTTCTACGTTCATCCATCCATCTGCGTCATCAACTCCTTGGGTCATACGCATGGCTCTATCTACTTTTGCTGCTTGCCGTATCGATCCGTGTAGTACTCTTCCTCGGCCTTCATCTTGCTCACGAACTTCTTCTCGAACCGGTCGCGGTTGTCGTTGATGCGCGTCACGATATCGTTCACGTCCAACTTGCTCGGACTCTCGATCAGCTTGAAGATGCCAGCTTCCCGCGCGAAGCGGTAGTGGTCTTCCAGCGAAAATCCTTGCAAGTGCGTGTCGTCGCGGTGTGTGCCGTGGACAACCACCGACAGGTTCAGCGACGCGATCATCTCCTTCGTGACCTCCCACGGCGCATCAATGAGCACGTCGTCCACGTACTTGCACCCGAGCACACTCAGCACACGCTCGTTCAGGTTCATAATCGGGTAGTTCAGACCGCGGTGCGCGTTCACAACCGCATCGTTGTGCACACCGACGATCAGGTACGTGCCTTGGGCCTTCGCGCGCTTCAGAATCTCGACATGACCGGCGTGGAACATGTCGAACGCGCCGTCAATGTACACAACCTTGTCGGTCTTTTTTGGCTCGTGGTTGCCAGCCGAAAACAGTCGCAGCATGCGGTTTGTCGTCAGGAACTTGGACGGACGGTCGTACGCGCTCTTGCCCTTCGTCACCTGCGACGAGAGCTGGCCCTTGCCGTACTCCTCGTGGGTGTGGTGGGTCTTGTGCATCACGAGCATGCGGCCGAGGATGTCACTGGTGGACACACCTTCCGTGCGAGGGATCGTGCGGTACTTGCCGAGCTTCTGCGCCGATTCATACACGTCTTTGCCGTCGACAATGCACGGGTCGTCACCGTGGACCACATAGTCAATGTTGTGCTGTGATGCAAACCGCAATATGAAAAAAGGTCAGACGACGAGACAAATCAGGAGAGGAGATGACTACATTCCAGTACGAAGCATACCTTCTTGATCATGCGCTTCAAGTATTCTTCATTCATGATGTACGGGCAGTGAGGTTCCACAACATCCACGAATTTGCAGCCTTCGACTGATGCAATTCTTTCCTCTAGAGTGTAATGGCAAATAAAGAAATGAGGGTTTGCCACCTGCATCACCATTGTGACAACACAAGAACGAGGGACGAACCGTTGTTGAGAACTGGAGGAGCACCCTTGCACGCCGTGATGGACTCGTCGTCGTTGACGCCGACCACCAGAAACGTGCCCAGCGAGCGCGCTTGACGGAACGCGTTCATGTGGCCGTAGTGCATCATATCGAACGCGCCATCCATCCAGATGCGGATCTGTTCCTTCGGCTTGTTGTTGGCTTCCTCTTCAAGTTCCATCTACAAGAGCAAACTCATATAACTCAGTTTCTTCAATCCCATTCATCCATCGACACGCAACGCGAAGGGTCGTTACCTCGGCGAGCTTTTCCTGCAGCTCCTGGACCTTCTCGTAGGCCTTGTCAAGATCCTCCTGCAGCAGTTTGCGCCGACGGCGGTGGCGCTTGCCAAAGAGCACGAAGTACGCGAGCAACGTGAAGATGCCTGTCGCGACCGCGATGGCGAGGCGCTCGGCGTCCGGATACGGCTTGGGCACGCCCAGCTTCTCGAAGAGCCCGTGCACCTGCACCATCAGCTCGTTCGCGTGCTCCGAGTGCAGCACGTCGTGGAAATAGTCCATGGCGCGCGTGACGATGGCGTCCGACATGTCGCTTCAGGGAATCGATATCGCGCTACTGTAGTCTCCGCACCACGTGGCCCGCGCAGTTCTGTGGGGAATTAGGTGCTCTCTTGTCGTCCCTTTTTCTTCAACGCCGCGAGTATTTGTTCCCTCGATGAGCGGTCCCATGAGGCGGCGGTCCGGTCCCGACCCCACCGAACCGCTTCAAAAATGCTGTGTGACGTTCAAGAGGATTATGTATGCTGTTAAAGAGGTTTTGTGTCTGCTTAATATGTACTAGATGCGGATTGTGGATCATTGTTGCAGCAGGCTGTAGTCGACATAATTCAGGTTGGAACGCCACATGAATTGGTGGCCAGTGAGCTGCTCGTAGGGTGGAGCGGCGCCGTGTTGGGGCTGCGCGTGGCGCTGGGCGAGCATTCCTCAACTCCAAGCGCAAGTCTCCTTGAGTGGTTAAAGTGACTGCGTCATACCAACAATTGCACCATGGGTCTCTCGCAAGAACGTAAGCAAGAATACTTCAGCAAGCTTGAAAACTTGCTCGACAACTACACCAAGATCTTCTTGGTTGGTGTCGACAATGTTGGCTCGAACCAGATCCAGCAGATCCGTATCTCGCTCCGCGGCCGCGCCGAGATCTTGATGGGCAAGAACACGTTGATCCGCAAGGTGTTCTCCAACTACATCAAGAAGAACCCGGGCCACCCGCTTGAGCAGGTCATCCCATTGCTCAAGGGCAACGTCGGCTTCGTGTTCACGAACCAGGACCTGAACCAGATCCGTGAAGTGCTCGAGTCGAACAAGGTGCCAGCGCCTGCCCGTGTCGGTGCCGTCGCGCCAATTGATGTTATCATCCCACCAGGCCCAACCGGTTGTGACCCAGGTCAGACTGCTTTCTTCCAGGCTCTCCAGGTCGGTACCAAGATTCAGAAGGGTCAGATTGAAATCATCAACGAGGTGCTCTTGACCAAGAAGGGTGAGAAGGTCGGCAACTCTGAAGCCGTGTTGCTCCAGAAGTTGAACATCCGTCCGTTCACCTACGGTCTCGTGATCCAGACGGTGTACGACAACGGTTCGATCTTCGACCCTGCCGTGTTGGACTTGACCGAGGACGATTTGACCGCCAAGTTCGTGGCTGGTCTCCGCAACGTTGCGGCCGTGTCGCTCGAGATTGGTTTCCCAACGCTCGCGTCGATTCCTCACTCGGTTGCCAACGCCTTCAAGACCCTTGTGGCTGTTGTCGTCGAGTTGGACTCGTTCTCGTTCGCCAAGGCTGACCCATACAAGGCGTACCTTGCGGACCCTTCGGCCTTCGCCGCCGCTGCGGGCCCAGCCGCCACTGGTAACGCCTCAGCTGCCGCTGCCGTGGAGGAAGAGGAGGAAGAGGAGGAAGCCCCAGTCGGCACGGACATGTTCGGCGGTGGCGCTGACTACTAAGCAGTTTTCGATCTAGCGTAGGAACCGTCTTCTAACGTTCTGAAAATGACAACCAATCCTTTGTCATGGTGCAATTAATCTGTCTTTGGCTTGTTTGGTTGCGTTCCTCACATGAGAGTAGATTGAAGGCGTCTGAATTCGCCGCCTTAGGTTTGCGTTGAAGGCTCCCAAACACATCCTGACAATAATATCGCAATTAATTGCTTCGCACAACTAATTGTGAATTTTGGAAGTCGACTGACCGACGGCACTAAAGTGAGTCTTTTCTCTCTTTTATTACCCGACTGAACCAGCAATCGCCCGCAAGCAACCAAATTTCAAGTTTTTTGGTTTTGAATTTGAACTCGGGGCCGCAATTGGTATTGACGTCGGCAGAAAAGCTTGGAAGCGCACGGTCGAAGCAAAGCGAATCGCGCGTGCAGTGCAAGTAATCGTAGGCGGAGCACAATACCAGCCAGCACCGCGTGGAACAGAAGACATTGTGCGGCCGCTGGTACACAACGTAGCGGCGAACGCGAAGCAAACCAGTGATCTTCCCCCGCCGCCCTCTCTCTCCGACCGCACGAGGTCCACCTACGAGTACTTTGACCTCAGCCCACATCTGCCGCATCAGTTCGTGAGAGAGAACGACTGGGCGTGGAGGTAAAGCGTCTGCTTTGTCTTGAGCAAGCGGACATCCTTGTGAGCAGCGCTTCACACTTCACACTCGAGCTTGCAAGGAGCTCAGAAGATCGACTCACGCAATGAACGTAAGTCATTGTATCATCTTGTCCTGTAACCAAGCATGCAATGTAATGCAACGCGTTTTCGTCAATATGTTTGCATCAGCAGGGAGGAACTCCGAACACTGTCCCAGCGTTTGGAGAAAGGATACGAGGCAGACAGTGGACTGCGGATGACCAGCAGCTATTGCCTGCATCAACTGCTGCCTCTGTAGCCCCGTTCCATCCGTCACTCATGCCCGAGTCCACTATGCAAGCATCAAGTCCATCTACCGTGACTTCGGCAGCGGCATCCAAGCGACGAGGGTGCAACTGCAAGAAATCCGGCTGCTTGAAGCTCTATTGTGAGTGCTTTGCAGCAAACGTGCGCTGTGGCGATCGCTGTCAATGTGTCGGCTGCAAGAACAAAGAGGTACTGTTTTAGAACCTCTTGGATATGAATTTTTGTTATACGTAATCTTTGCCTTTTGGGTGCCTTTTGTCTGCAGCATAATCGCCTGGAGATAGCGCACGCGATCCAAGCCATTGAGAAGCGAACACAAAAGTCGTTCCGATCCCCTGCCACTGTCGCTAAAAAACTCGAGCAATTCCGCAATACCGTAGTCGATAATAACACTCAAACAAGTCAACCTGGTGGTACTAGATTCCAAGCTGCAGGATCGTCTGGAGTCTCCCTTCTCCCAGTGGCGCCAGCTGAAAAAGTGCATACGAGTCGTGGAGGTGCCCAGAATGCAGCAACTGCGGCGTCTGCAGCCGTTAACCAGACAGCCCAGGAGCCGTGCTCATGCAAAGGCGGCATTTGCACAACGGAATGTTCGTGTCTGAGCCGCTTTGGAAGCTGCACTGTCGATTGTCTGTGCAAGGGATGCCAGCCATTGCATGTAAGACGCAAGACTTTATTGCTTGCTGTGTCGAGCTTACTTATGAGATGGATGCGACTTTGTCTCATCAATTGTGTTTGTGTCCTTGGCTTGACTGTTTGGCTTGGCGAACAAGCAGCAGCATGGAAAGACCAAGGGGTGCAGCTGCAAAAAGTCCAACTGCTTAAAGCTGTACTGCGAGTGTCTCGCCGCCCAGCGCGTTTGCGACTCAAGGTGCAATTGCGAAGGGTGCAAGAACAAACCAGTAAGGACGACGATCACACTTCCCGCTTCACCAAAGACACGGGTCACTTAATGATCGCGATTCTTGCTCTTCTATTGTTTTCAGGACCACCAACATGAACGCGATCGCGCCATTACAGCGATCCTGGAACGGAATCCGCTTGCCTTCCAACCAAAAGTCGCGAATGGCACGAGTCAGCACCTGCGCGGCTGCAACTGTCGGAAAAGCGGATGCATGAAAAACTACTGCGAATGCCATCAAGCAGGGGTGCCGTGCACCTCTCGCTGCGCTTGTCATGTGCGTAAAAGAAAATTGAGTCTAGTGCTGTTGTTCTTCATGCAGTCCTTGACCTAATGTGTGTTTTTCTTGCTGTTATGTCTGCTTTTTCCCAGCAATGTCGAAACACGGAAATGTTTGCGTCTGCAAAGAAAATGCTGGTGTTTATGGCTCCAGATGACTCCATGGATAGCAAGAATGGCAGCGAGGAGATTACGCAACGAGCGACCAAGCGAGCGTATCGGAAGCCTCCGCTTGACGCTGCAGGGCCACCGCCGCGAGTAGCATACCCACCTTCTCGCTCTCAGCAATCGTCCTCAGCGCTGGAACTTTTATCTCGAAGCGCGCCACCGGCGTCACTACCATATTCGTTGGCGATAGGCTCGCTCCAAGTACACATCCCAGCCAAACGACTGCAAGCAGACCTTCCGTATTACACTGCAGGCAGGCCAGCCGAGCCCATAACAACGACCTTCCCAAAGAGGAAATACTCCAAGGTCTCGAACTCTCGCACTTCGTTCTTGGATCGCATTGAAGCAGCAGCAGCAACGACTACGGAATCACCCTTACCACCGATTGAAGCGACATTGGAGGCAGAGTTCAGTTCTGTCAACGATGCCGAGCCGCCCTTATCGAAACTGTGCCGATCGTTGTTGCATGCAGCCATGGCGGTAGATTCGGGGACCGGTACTATAAATCGTGACCATAGTCGCGTTGGAGAGCAGCCGCTCACTGTTCCCGACCGAAGCCAAGCAGGAGGAAGCAAAGAACCAAACACCCCAAGGGGCCACCTGTCGCCACATACCGAGGATTTGCTTTGCGTGGAGGATATTGAGACACCGGGCGAGAAACCAGCGGCGACGAGCTCTTTGCCACAAGAAGAAGTCCCTCCGAGCGACTCGAATCGAGACAATACGATGGAGAATGCGACGAGCGCCAGGAAAATTGCAGCCGCCCAGGAACGTGCCGTGCTTCAGGAAGTCAGCGTGTGGCTGCGAAACATGACGACAGCCTCCCTCCCAAATGGCAACAGCGCATCACACCATTTTTAACACTTTTTGCAAAGCGAGAAAGAGCGAGGAAGGCGAAGAAGCGATGGCCATGACGCCAAGTTTTGATTCGAAGGAACGAGATGGCCTGTGATGAGTTCAGTGTCACACGAGTCCGAAATGGAGGCACGGAAATGGATCACCACTTTGCGGCGAGTCTGCTGAGTGCTAGGATGACGACTTCCGATAAGAAAGACAAGTCAATCTCGTGAGTGCGTGGCTTGGGGAATTACGAGCGTTTTCGCGTGACGAAAACGCAAGTAGATAGAATAGAGACTCCTGCTTGCAATCAGGGAAACCAAATGCACACAACACACCTTTTTTTGTCGACAGTGTTTGAAGAACACCGAGGCCAGTGGCATCTCTATATTGCCCCTTACTCTGCAGCAGGCTGTTTGCAAAACTTTACTCTCTCTATGTCTCCAAGTCAGCGTTTTGTGCTATTGTTGCCACTTTGTCAGACAGCAGCGCTTCGTGCACATTTACAGCAACGCGGACGGATCGAGCCCTTCCTTTTCGTAAATGTAGGTGATGGCATCAAACACATCGTTCGAGATGACGTCCGGAGTGTGCGCTGGCGGGCTCGTGCCATCATAGATTCCCGTTCGCACGAGAATCGACGACCACTCATCGCCGGCATTGTTGGCGCCCTGGATGTCAGCGTGCGGGTTGTCGCCGATCCCGTACATGCTCGTCAACAGATTCGACGGACCGCGTCCTGCGATCTTGTTTAACAGGTTCTTCGCATAACTGCCACGCCACAAGAGAATGGAAAAGAGGAAAAAGAATGTCAAGCCGCAAGGTACGCAGGTGCCATACCATATGAATTCCAGCAAAGCAGACGCATTTATACTTGTAGGTCACGTTGTGCGGCTTGCCGTAGCGTGTGACTTCGAGCGGCTTCCCCGTACGCTCTTCGTACAAAAGCGTAAGGCATTTCGTAAAGGCGCCTGGTCATTCCCACATACACACACACCACAAACGATCACGTTAGCATGGGTACGGAGCAATTCCATTGCTTTGCACGTATCGCACCTTGAGCGAAGCGCGGGAACGGATACGCGCCACTGAACACAAAGTCGTCATTGCTCACAAACAGCGGCGTCTGCGTGCCACAGTCTCGGCCACTGCCTGGCGGGTTCCCGCCAATGAGCACGTCCACCACGACTTGGATCTCCGGCGCCCAGTCGACCGGATCGTGCATGATGATGATCGCGTCCACCGGTTCGTCATGGAACGGCGCTTGTCTACTCCACCAAAGGGGCACATGAAGGAATAAATGAACTGCTGACCAAAAAGTAATGCAGTTTGGGACGCATAACGTACTTGTGCTCGTATTTGTGGAATGGGTATTGCGTTGGGTAGTGGTGCGTGAAATCACTCACTGAGGAAACCTTCTTGAAGCCATACTCGGCTGCCTGAGTGGACGAAAAAAAGCAACAACGATTAGCGAATGACACAATGGATACATCTGCAATCTCCATGTTCAGTATAACAGAAAACATACCACTGTATACACATCGTTCGAGCCCAGAATCAGCACGCGCTTGTCTGTCATTAGCATAACGAGATTAGTTTCAGACAAGACGCCCAGGCGAGTGTGCCTCATATCGTAGCATTCATGTGCACATGCCTCCGTAGACACTCGCGATCTCTCGCATGGGTGTATGCGACAGGATCATCTGCTGCGGATCAATCTGCCAGTCCAAGATTTTGCTCAAATTCGCGGCTTTGGCTTCTTCCATGCAGCCTATCAGCATCACACATGCACACATTCACCCACAATGAGCTCACACCACACACTCACTCTCTTTCAGCCACGGCATCCTCAATACACACAGAAAACGTGACGTACCGCCTCCATTGGTGAGGAAGATGTGCGGCACGTTGTCCTCGCGAAGACTCTGCAGCACTCGTCGCGCGCGCGGGAGCTCCTTGCCGCCTCTGCACCAGTCATTGCGTTCTTCCATGAGCTTCTTGCAGCACCATTATGCTTCGCTATACTGATAGTACATGCAGAGAAAACGCACCGGATAAGGACGCCATCGATATCGAAGGCGATGCCGAAGGACGGCGCGCTGGTGGAGCTGCTGAGCGCGCGTGATTGACGCGCCACTGCCACCGCGCGCCGGAGGCCGAGCATCGTGGATGGCAACATGCTGCTTGCGCGTCGGTTTCCAAAGATGAATTGCTGCGTCATCAGCTGACGCGATGACAATTCCTTTTTTCTGAGACGAATGAATTGCATGAGATGAATTGCTGATGCATTGGAGCCCAAACATGTGCAAATGCCTAAAATAAGAGTTTTGGGAGGTGGTACTGCCAGTGGCTGGATAGTAAAGAAAGCTTTGCTGGTTGAGGATGAACTCCTTCTGATCAAATCAGTTACAGCACCAACTGGGATACTAGATTTTACTCCTGTATTAATATAAGAAGATGTGCTTGCACAGTACACGCGTGCAGTTTTAGCGCCAGATCTGTTCGAATGTGACTGCATGCGCGCTTGTCGACGGCGACGGCCGCACCGACCGACTGCTGTGGCGCGATTTTTTTCCGCGTGGATTTCACCCACAGAGCCACGGTAACAGACAACTGGTTGTGCAGTCTTTTGAGCAGTGTTAATAGTATTGCGGTTGGCTACATACAAACTCCCAGTATGCACGTAGTTCACCCACTGTCGACCTGACCCAAACCGCAACTCAAATCAAAAATTTTAACTGCCACCTGGCTGCGAACGCGTCCATCAGTTACAGTGTATCAAAATGTACCCATAGCCTAATAAGAGGGCCTCTATGATTGCATATCCTGTTGAAATATTTTGGATAAACAGAGAAAGGGTGGGCGGTGAGACGCTTCCAGAGATTCGGAGGCCTACCCTATTTCGTGAAAGTGACTGAAAGGACTCTGGCATCTTGCATACGGGAAAAATCATCAGGGCTACGAACCAGACGAGAGATCATTTGCCACTAAGAGGACTGTCACTATTGCTTTCTTTTTTGCCTTTGGTTTTTTTTATTGTGCTATGAGTCATTCATTGTCTATGACTGCCAGTCCAGACCACAAATCACTTGTTCTTGGCAAACTACACGTTTGCCTCTCAGACTTGATATGGTTGGAGTGAAGCTGCTGGCCGGTTGGTGTAGAAACGGGTCGCCGTTGTGATTTCAGTGGCTCTGCGGCCGCGGATTGGGTCAAAATCAGTTGCACTGGCTCGGTTTTGTGCCACTTTTGTATTAGGTGTAGGGGGGGAGACTTGACTTCGAAAAAAAAGACACTGGACTTCGTACTTAGGTGGGTCCATCCATTGGGTTCACGCTTGCTCTCTTACTATACAACTCGCCACTTGGAAAGCAGCAGCAGAAGCAAGAAGATGAAGATCGCGACGGTAAGCACGGCGTGGCTGGCGCTCTACGCCGCGGCGCTGGCGACGCGCGTTGGCGCGAGCGTGCAGGCGAGCGGTCTCTCCACGCTGAACGCGCTCCAGACGGCCTCGGTGGGCTTCCCCGAGTTCTCGCAGGCGACCAACGAGTTCGACGAGCTCGTGGCGCGCCGCCTCAACGGCATGGCGAGCGCAGCCTCGACCTTAGACGACACGGCGCTGCGGAAGCAGGCGCGAGCGCTCTTCAATTTGTACAAAAAGGTAGACCCGACGACCGTCGCGACGTGGGGATCGACCGACGACCTCCAGTTTGGATCGTTTTACTCCAAGGTGTTCCCGAAGATCCTCGCGAAGGGAAAAGCGCTGCGAGCCGCTGCGAAGGCGACCGCGACGACCATTTCGACGACGAAAAACGCGGACGGAAGCACGACGGTGGTGCGATCAGATGGATCCGTCACGGTTACAAAAGCTGACGGCTCGAGTGTGACGACGGAGGTTGACGGCACGATCACGACGACTAAGGCGGACGGCACGACGACTGTGACGAGGGCGACGGTCGTGTCGACGACCAAGAACGCTGATGGCTCGACGACTGTGGTGCGCTCCAATGGTTCCGTCACAGTCACTAAGTCGGACGGCTCGAGCGTCACAACGAGTACAGACGGCACGATCACGACGACTAAGGCGGACGGCACGACGACTGTGACGAGGGCGACGGTCGTGTCGACGACCAAGAACGCTGATGGCTCGACGACTGTGGTGCGCTCCAATGGTTCCGTCACAGTCACTAAGTCGGACGGCTCGAGCGTCACAACGAGTACAGACGGCACGATCACGACGACTAAGGCGGACGGCACGACGACTGTGACGAGGGCGACGGTCGTGTCGACGACCAAGAACGCTGATGGCTCGACGACTGTGGTGCGCTCCAATGGTTCCGTCACAGTCACTAAGTCGGACGGCTCGAGCGTCACAACGAGTACAGACGGCACGATCACGACGACTAAGGCGGATGGCACGACGACCGTGACGCAAGCCACGGTGACGTCGACCACTAAGAATGCCGATGGCTCGACGACCGTGACGAAATCCGACGGTTCCACAACGATCACGAAAGCAGATGGCACTGCTGTAACCACGAGAAGCGATGGCTCGACCATCACGACGAAATCGGACGGCACGTCGGTGCTTGTGACCAAGGACGGCACAACCCAGGCGACGGCTGCAGATGGCTCGAGTGTGACCACAAAGACGGACGGTACGACGACGATCGCGAAGGCGGATGGCCAGACCACGACAACGGCTGCTGACGGTACAGTGACCACGACCGTCACGGACGGTACGGTGACCACCAAGAACACGGACGGCACCACGACGGTGACGACGCCGAGCGGCACGACCACAGTGACGAAGCCTGATGGTACCACGACGGTGACCACGTCTGCACCGTCCACAAGCACCACTCCATCGAGCACCCCATCGAGTGGTGCGACGACCCCATCGAGTGGTGCGACGACCCCATCGAGTGGTGCGACGACCCCATCGAGTGGTACGACGACCCCATCGAGTGGTACAACTTCCGGTAGTACGACCACGACTCCTGCGGCGTCGACGGGTCTGACAGTCAAGTCCCAAACAGACGAGGTGCAAGTCGCCGACAGTTTGTCGTTCTTGAATCAAATTTACGACGAGAACCTGGCCAAGTCGGTGCGTGCGCTGCGCGACAACACGAACAACATCGAGACGATCGTGGAGTCGGCGAAGGGCTCGTCGACGGACGCCGCAAACCAGTTCCAGGCGCCGATGGTACTGGAAGGCATCGACGAACCGATGGCGCTCGGCCGTCGTCTCGCGAGCGGCAGCGGCAGTGGGAGCAGCAAGAAGGTCGACGTGCTCTTCTGCGATATCGCCGGCAACGCTATCTGGAAGTGGAGCGCCGACGCAGACCCCGTGGACACGGGAACCACGACCACGACGACCAACACGACGATCAATATTGACGCTGACTTGTGTAAGGCAACCGAAGTGACGGTCAAGGTCTCGGCGTACCAATCGGGTTGCTCCCGCCAGAACCACCCCGAGGGGTGCGACAAGGTGTACTACAAGGGCTGCGGCGGCCTCACGGCGAATCCCGCGTCGAACCAGATCTTGGTCGCGCGTACTGGCGGACGCTCGCTCGGTTTACTCTCATATAAGGACCTTGGCGGTGGCCAGGTGTGCCAGGGCCGCGTCGTCGATTTTATCACCACGTACAGGGGCAAGCGCTTCAACAGTCCGAGTTACGCCGAGTACACGCAAGCAGGCCACTTGTTCTTCACGGACAGCCCCTTCGGCCTGGCCACGAGCGCAGCGGACTTTGAGGGCGACACGCTAGACAACTCACCGCTGCGTGAGATCCCATTCAACGGCGTGTATTTGTTCCGAAACAACGGTATGAAGGTGGAGCTGGTTGACTGTTTCATGGACCGCCCCAACAAGATCGCGTTCTCACCCAAGCAGGACGTCATGTACATCACCAACTCGCGTAAGGGCAACTCGTACGTGAAGCAGTTTACGCTGCAGTCGGACGGCACGGTCGGGAACTCGAGCATGTTCTTCAACTTCACAGCGCACCCGGAGCTCAAGACCGACGAAGGCTACGCGGACGGCATCAAGGTCGATGAGGACGGCAACGTGTACGTTGCGGTGCACAAGGGGGTGTACATTCTGTCACCCAAGGGCGTGTTGATCGGCACGCTCATCAGTACGCAGCCGTTGAGCGCGCTCGCCTTTGGCGGTGGCCGCATGTTCGTCACGGGCGCCTTCGGTGTCGTCGCGCAGAGCAGCGGCGTGCTGCCGTCTGTGGCCCCGTCGCGCGCCCAGACGGACTGTTGAGTCGACGACCGACTCGCTTTCTCTTTAACAGTTGAACACTTGTAACGCGATTTTTCTGTTTGCACGCACGAAAGTGCAACCGCCCTTAGCTCGCGTACACTTTTACATAATAGGCATGCACGCGCATAATTGTCATCATTTCATTTTGTTTGTGAAGGCTACAGCCCATGTTTGCGTTCCCAAAAGTGTCTGATGCTACTATGTAATCTCTAAAGCTAAGCGTCGTCATCCACTGCTACTTTGGACTTGGACGCCTTCGCGCCTGCTGCTTTCTTGTTGTCCTTGTCGCCGCTGCTGGAGGCCGCCGCCGTCGCACTCGACGCGATCGTCGTCGTGAACTTGACGATCAGGTTCGAGTGGACGATTGGCTCGTCCTCTGCGAGGCGCCGGCCGTCCTCGCCCTCGGCGTACGCGAAGTTGGCGCCAATGAACTGCGACACTCGGTACGCGAGTTCGCGGATCGTAGTGCCTCGGCGCACCATAACGGCGTCGCCAAACACACTGCCGCCCTTGCCGTTGCTGGCGTCGGTCGTGAAGTTCTTGAGCGATTTGACCGGGTACGCGACGACCGTGTTGCTGAGCTCTACGGCAGCATTGATCGCGGCGCGCACGCCCGTGCTGCCGTAGCGGAAGAGCACCATGTCGGAGATGCGCTCGAGGCGCTTGGCGATCTTTTTGTCCACGGGTTTGAGCGGCGGCGCATCCTTGTCCGCGTCGTCGTCATTGCCATCCTCTAGGGTCGAATAGAACATTGAGCCTGGCTCGTACCGGATGAACTGCTGCTTGGCCGCGGCGCGCAAAAAGCATTCTGCTGCGGCGCTCGACACGAAGCAGCGGTCGCTGCCGTACTTCTCGGCCACTTTCTCGATGTTGGCGTCCGTGTTCTCGCCCTGGTCGGCCTTGTTGAGCACCAGGATTGTCGGGAAGCGGATGGCGAGGAACTCGTCCACGAGCTTGTGCACCTCCTCGTCGCCCCACTTGGTGAGGTCGAGGGGATCCTTAAGCGCCATGCGGTCCAGCATCGTGTTGATCAGCGACGGCGACGCGCCATAGCCCGACATCTGGCCCACGAACGTGTTCGACAGGCTGCTCTTTGTGGCCTGGTGGCGCCGCGCGATCGACCCCCAACGTTTCCACAGGTTGTTGTAGATCCAGCTGTGGATCTCGGCGTTCAGCCAGTCGGCGTCATTGATCGGATCGTACCCGACGGTCTCCTAATAGTCGCAAACGCAGTCCACATCATTAAGCTGCATACTATACGTAGCAAGATAGATGCCCATAACTGCTGCCAGCATACCCCACCTCGCCTTTCTCGTTCGTACGGCCCGAGACGTCGATGATGTGCATGAGCACATGCGCGTGGCGTAGGTCGTCCAGGAACTTGTTACCAAGACCCGCGCCCTCGGACGCGCCCGGGATGAGCCCCGCAACGTCCAGTAGCTTCACGGGCACGTGGCGCACGCCGCCGTCGCACTTGCCGTAGCGCGGTTGGCAGACCGCGGACTTGCCCTTGGCGGCGCACGGGCACGTCGTCATGTAGTACGTGATGCCCTCATTGGGCTCGATGGTCGTGAACGGGAAGTTGCCGACCTTGGCCTTGCCGTCCGTCACGGCGTTGAAGAACGTTGACTTGCCCGCGCTCGGCTTGCCCACGCACCCGATCACCAGCTCCATCTTGCGCGTTGCGTGCTTGGCTGGAAAGTGACCGCTCTCATCAAGTGAGGCTACTGACACGGAATGGAAGGGTTGATACCTTGCTATAGTGACGTACCTTTTGATTTGTGACGAGTGCGAATTCAACGAAGCTCGAAGAATACATTTTGGCACGAGCGTACTTAGCAAGCGCACCTAACAGGGATTTCCGTCATTTGGCCGTACGAACTTAGCGAAAAGATAGGCCGACCACGACTGTCAGAAGGTTTGTGTTTACATGTTCCACGTCACGATAATATGTACTTTTCTGTTTGACCACGAGTGCAAATTGATCGTGTGTTGTTTTGTTTGTTTGGTGTACGAGAGAATTGATATTTTTTCCACGCCACTAAAACGCCGCTTATTGCTAATTCTTTTTGTTGTTGTTGTTTAATGCGTGACTTTTGCCTTTGTAGTGGTCTTCTCGGGCCACGACGCTTTAAAATTAAACTCATGACTTGTTTTTTCTTCTTATCAGTTCCGCTTTTCGCGCACCGGAATGGCTCGTCGCGCGGGATCGCAAAACAAAGCTATCTGGCGGCCCAAGCCAAGCGTCGCTCGCCACCATTCGACGAGATGCCTCTGGTTCGTCTGATCTCGAACGGCTGCGTCCATACTAACCACTGACGCGACCATGGATGGCTCGTCGCTAGTATACCCAGGTCTGCTTGCCTAGCGGAGCTGCTTCTGTGCTAAACATGGCTGACAAAGAGCTTTTGGCACAAGTATTTCGTTTTTTGTCCGACACATCGCCATAGATTTCGTCTCAGAATGCGAGCAACTACAGCCGTGTCGTCGTCATCGGCAGATTTGGTTCAACGGATCCAGTCGTCTTGGGCTGGTTGAAGCAGTTAAAAAAGCATAAAACCACACTCCACGTTGACTGATCGTGGAAAAGAAAGGATGCCGGTGGGCCCTATTGCTGGGTGACCGCTGCTGAAGAACCCCCCGACCGGTAGTCCGTATGCTGTTGCTGCAGTGTACGTTGTCGAACGTTCCTTGTCTCGCTGCCTTTTCAAGATGGAAAACATCAGTAAAGAGAAATGATCATGAGTCAAGTCCGAAACACTGGAGCTGCTCGCTCACCCCAAATGGAGCAGCAACAAGCACCCCAAAGGCAACATTAGACGACCCACAAAGCATATTTACTCAGCAAATGTCCTTCGTGAAGGTATGACAATGGACTGTATCCGGATATCCCCAAAAAATCTATATCATGACTCTCATTTCCGCGCGACCAAGCAGCTCCGAGTGCGCATCGCAGAAGGTATAAAGAGGAGATCCACACGCCACTGCAGATCGTTACAAGATGCAATTAGCACGATGAAGAACGAGAAAACCAGCCAACCTTGGAGCGAACGGCCCAAAACCAAAACCAGAGGCTTTGTCTATTTCCAGCTCTTCCCTGGCCCAAGTATCCAGACGAGATCATGATGGTCACTGCTTATCGCAGAGGTAGGGGAAAGAAAGAGTTTACGAGATTTGTTCAATCGAAAAGCTTCCTTTCACCAAAATTAACTCGGATACGTCTCGTGGCGATACCAAGTGCACGGTATTGGGTTTCGTCTCTTGGATGCGAAGCGTAGGCTGATTCTGTGTGAAGTTTATCACCTTGAGTCGAAAGTCAACGAAGCTCTCATCTGGCCTGCGACGACTTGTGAGCAGCAACCGACAGAGCCGCCGAGCCAACAACCAAAAGCCAAGGATGCGTACGAGTAACATGGAGGACTTTGGGTAAACATGAAGACGCAAGACACCTGTTTTCTCCAAGATCAACGAAAAACGCAATGAGCTGAGGTACGACCAATTTATTATTGCTTTGTGAATAGCCAGCCTAATCGAGATCATGCAGCGCAAATGAGCCCAACAAGATGGATGAGCGGCGAAAGCTATGAGTTCAAGCAGGACGCAGAAGAAGAAAAAAAGTCTGCGCTACGATCGCGCAGTACCGACGACACTTGTACGAGCACAGCTAATACGCGAGTTGGTGAAGACCGCGAACCATCGCAAAAATAAAGGATGCCGACGACCAACCATACCAGGATGAGGAGGACTCTTTGTGCAGGATGCTGAGTTGACTATGTGTCATTCTGGCACAGCGACCGTCGGTTCACGGAGCGTCTGACAGAGACTGATGGCTCGTCATATTGACGAACGACGACCGACGGTGGGTGAGAATGGAAGTGGGTCAACAGTGTATGGACCTCCATTCCGTAACCTGTGCGAGTTGTCCACCTTGATGTCAGTGGGGTCCACTTGCTGCGTGAACTTGTGAAAAAAAAGCGGTGCGTCTTGAGTATAATGGTGACTCGAGTGATGATTTCATGGATTAACTAGTGCGGGCTTTAGATATTGGTGTTTCTTTTCCTGTAAGGACGCGTCGCGACCGGAGCGTGCTCCACAGGAGGATCCTGTTACGATATCGCTCTCTTGTGTCTGCGATGAGCTCTGCTGCTGCTGCTGTGACGCCATGATCTCGCTTTTTAATGTGCAAAACTCGCTGAGGCTTGAACGCTTGCTTTACGGCGACAGCAGTTGCCTCGGAATATTTTTCCAGCGTATACGCTGGAGCAGTAAGACGAGCATGTGAGCAGGTCTGTCGTCGCGTATGTATCAAGTGGCAACTCAGGAGCGAGGCTTCACTTCAGGACTCCGTTTCCTAAGGGAGAGTAGGAAAAAATGCCAAGACTCGAGTGTCCCTGCGTTCGTGTGCTCAATATTAGCGAGAAAAGAAGAAAAAACGACATGAACGTCGTGACGCTATCGCACCCTTGGGCAGTTTTAACGGAGTCGCACTACAGTCGCATGCAAAACGCGTGAACTCGTCAGAATCCCATTGTGCTCTGTTCCCCAAGAATTATGTAATGAATATGTCTACTCGACTCGTGCTCCATTCGATCTTTGCATCTCACTATATGAAATTTGCAAATGAGCTACTACTACTACTACTACTACTACTACTACTGCTACTACTACTACTACTACTACTACTACTACTACGCCTTCTTCCTCCTTCTCTTGTCTATTCCGTGGTTCTCTTTGCCTACTGCTGCAACTGCATGTTTGCTGCCGCTCACTTACCTAAGCCAGCCGATGGTAGCTCAAGCGGAACCGGCCCATTTGCTTCCACGCCGCCGGCATCGGTACGCTCGAGCTGCTCGGCACAGAGGCGTGGAAGTGGCGCGCGTGGGCCTTGCTGATCGCCTTGCGCTTGGCGCGCAGCTTCATTTCGCCCAGGTACGGCCGCTCTTCGTCGGCAAATGACGACGCCGATGTCGTCTGCAGCACCTCGCCGTTCACGTACAGTCGGTGGTTGCGCCAGCACTCGATGCGCATGCGCATGTGATACGACGGATCGCTGGCGCCACTACCACTCGTCGTCATGGCCCAGCGAAAGAGCTCGAGGTACACGACCAGGCGCTTGCCCTTGCTCTCCATGTGCATGCTGCCAATGTAATCGCCGCAGGATCCATCGTTCACGGACGACGAGACGCCGTTCGGAAACACGCGGAAGAGTCGCTCCTGGCCGTCGAGCACGAGTCGCATGCTGTCGAAACCCGACATGATTGTGTTCGCCGACCGTACGCGCAGTATCCGCTCTTGGACGCTCAGCACGAGCTCCAGACGCGTGATCTGGGAGATGAGGTCGAACATTGTGAACAGCGAAACGGGGTCACGGCGGCTGTTGCTACCTGTAGTTGTGGGCTTCCACACGGCTTCCTCGGTGTCGAGCAACCACTCGCCGTTCCAACCCTGCTCAAACATGTTCCGGACAACGCCCATCTGCACGAAACTCGCTGCCTGGGCCGATCCTTTCGTCGTACTTTGATTGCCAACGCCCGAGGAGGCGATGTACGTGTCGCGGATCTGGGCCACAAACGCGTTCCAACCTGCAAACCCATGGTCGCCAAGAATCTGACGCAATTGCGGTCGCTTGCTGTGGAACATCTCGTACGAGTACACGGCGGCGATGATCTCTTCGGCGACATTCGTCAGCGTCTTCAGGGACGTCATCGCGAACACATGGTGGTTCAAGCGCTCTTCGGTCTCCGTAATCCATATGAGGAAACTCCTACGCAGCGCCTGCTTGTTTAGGGTGTTTTCGGCATGCTGCTGGAAAAACAAACGGATCCACTGCCGAGTCTCCTCAGAAAAGAACCACAGCGCCGCCTGGGAGACCACTCGCAGCAGCGTCTCGAGCTCAAACGGGAGCGGCTTGGACTGACTTGAGGCGTGGTGGGGATCCGATCCCGATCCTGCTCCCTCAGCGTGCTCCAAGAACACTCGCAAGAAGCAGTTAATCTTGCCCACGTGGTGATTGGATGGCGCCAGCGGCTCGAGAAGTCGACGATGCGTGATGTGCACGAGTTCGTCCACAAATGATGCATAGCAAGTCAAGGGTGTCCACTGCACAAACCAGTAGAGCAGCGCGAGGTTCTTGGACGTTGTTACCGCCGTGCTGTTCGTGTGCTCCCACATCACCTTGTCTTCAAAAAGCGAGGATGTGTTGTGGATACCACGCACTAGTAATGGCGAGGACACAGACACTGACGACGCACCGCTCGAGCGCAAGAACGAGTCCGTGGGTCCTACTGCTCCGACAGGTCGTCTCCGCTTCATCATGCGTGGGTCCATGTCTTGATGCCGCAACGAAGAGCTCTGGAGCTCGTCCAGTTGCCATCGATTGCTACCTTCCATCGCGTCCATGGCGCTGCGCTTGTTACGGTCGCCAGACGTCGGTGACAAGTGCCGTGGGGCCGACGGTGGCAGCACCGGGTTGCCGTGGTTATAGTTGTTATGACTGGGGTTGTAATTGTAACTTTCGCTTTTCATCATGCTGACGACTTCAGACGGCGCGCGGCGGTAGGAAATGACTGTAAACTCAGGTGACACGATCACAGCCACGACGCGGTACAAATAGGGAGACGAAGCTTCGCCGTCGGAGCTGTTATTGGAGCTGCTGCTGTGTATCTTTTCAAACACGTAGGCCTTGAGGACGTGCTTCATAAGGCGCTGCGCCTTGTTTGCGCCGCTTTCCCAGTCGTAGTACCACCGCGAGTAGATCTTGCCATTCAGTTGATACACGAGCGCATTCTAATAGCAATGCAACCAAAACAAAGTTAGTTCATGTGAAACGCAGCAAGAAGACAGAAACAACGCACCTCGGCTCCGAGGTTGCCCATGTGCTTGACGACAGCTGTGGGCGCCGGCGGGCGCTCCTTTACCCCAGGAATCCATTGGCCCTCGGGGTTTTCCTCACTCTGCGTCGTGGCCGTGACGCTGTCGAACGAGACGCACTCGCCAAGCTCCATTCCAGGGTCCGACGCCGATTCGAATCGCGCAAACACCGAGAGCTCGCCGACGCCGTCCGGCGATGCTTGGGCTTGAGAAAGCTGCGACGCTGCGTCACTTGTGGGTGTGGTGCGCACTAGCACGTGCAGTGAGCTGCCGCAGTAGCTGCGATCCATGTGGTTTGGGCAGCAGTGCGGAAAGCATCTAAAGTCAAATTCAAATGCGAGACCAGCAAGTCAGCATTGCTGCTTTCTATGGGGTATGGGGTGGAAAACAGTGGAAAACGAAGCGTACCGGAGGATCTTGAGGCCCTTGGTGCGATTGCTCCTGCAAACACCAGATCCATCAAACACCACGCTAAAGCGTCAGCATGCAAACAAATACAAGCACGAATCGGGTGTTTTAGCTGCAAAGCACACAAGTCGACGCACCGTTTGTACTCTGGCTGAAAGAGCTCCTTGTGGTCGCACTCGAGGCGACAGAACGACGCCGCGGCCACGAGCGAGTCGGCCGCCGTCGTCACCGCCGGGAGCATGCTGCTGCTGTTGCTGCGAGTCTCTCTCCGCAGTCTCCGCGCTCGATTGCGCGCGTGCTTTTCGTTGTTCGATGAGGGGGCGGGGGCAACCGAGGCTGTCTACGGTATGCTGGTGTGTTTCGCACAGGAAGAAGAAGGTGACGACTCGGAAGCGTCGGCGAGTGACACAAGTCACCGCTGTGTCCTGTTTTTTGTTATTTGTGGCCCACAGCCCGCGACACTTTATGGACGACCCACTCGGCGGGTAGGGGAGCCAGGAGGACAAGAGAGACGGGTGGCGGAGAGAGAAAGGCCAAAAATAGTCTCCTTGGGACAAGGACAATCGTCCCTACCCTAGACCTGCACTTGTCCCTCTCGTCCCGATTCCGCAACCGTCTTAGTCCCACACACAAAAGAAGGAAGCCGACCTGTTGGAATTTCCACGAAAGATCTCAGCGCATGTATGTACACAATCTTTTTCCCTCCTTTCTGTAGTGGTCTGTCTGGATTCTATTATTTGTAGTTTGAGTACTGGTGTAGCGAGAGTTGCACGATGAGGGTAATACATTCACTCCTGAAAACATACGACCACCAGCCGCTTCTGGGAGGTCGTCCAACCCGAGTCCTCAACGAAAAGACCCAAAATAGCCTTCGAAGTCGGCGCTGGCTTCGTAAAAAATTACCGGATCTCTTCGTGAAAAAACGATCTTTTTGGGGTGTGTGGTCACAAAGGGAATGCATCGAGAGGTTCACTTTAAAAGAACAAAGCAAAATGCATCCGTCAGCAAGGAAAATGGTCGTACTAACTCTATCTTCTTTGCAATTTCCTCATTGTTATGTTTCCCAAAGGAGACGTGGAGCTGCAGCGCCACATCCTTTCGTTGAGGATGGGAGGGCAGGGGATTGAGGAAGCTGTTCCAATGCTGACAGATCCTTTTTCATGATACAGAAACCGAAAGATGGCAACTTGGGCTTTGTCGACAGTTTTCCTTCCGATCGCTTATTCCACGAAAAAAATGCGTCGCTTCTGAAAAATTCTGGATTTGGATTGGCGTCGTGAAATCAGCTGCATTCGTCTTGATAGCGACTTGCATCACCAAAATGCACACGCATTGCGCTGCTGAGCCAATCATTACCCACACTTTAATCGAAAGCCCTCATTGTGATAGCAAGTAACCGTCTTGCCTCCGTGCTGCTGCTGGCATAAATCCGTTGACGCGCGTACGTAGCGTCTTGGCGTCACCACGAACCCTCCCCATGGTGGACTTCACACGCGATCATCTCACATTCGAGGCATCTTTGTGTATACAGTATTTCCAAATGCAGCACTTGCTACTGTATCAGATGGAGTAGCCTTTGACGTTCTCTTCCCCCACGCAGCTGCTCGCATACAATCCGATAACCCGGGCCCTGCTGCATTGCTCGAGCTTGCAGTGACCATTGACCTCTTCTGCTTGTGGACGCATGATAATCGCGATTGTCGCAACTTGTAGTTTTCTCATGCACACAAATGTTCTCTCGGGTTGTCCTTTTCACAACGTTCAACTCAATCTGGACGCACACATTCGATGCACGGCAGGATTCAAAGCACAACCTGACTTAGCAATAGCTGACCCATTGGGCCGCGCGAGGTCCACAGCCACTCATTCGAACCGGTATCTTTTACCACAATGTTCGAAAAACATTGCGTCCATACACTGAAGCCATCTCAAACCGTGTTCCCATCTTCTTGCCATCGATTAACTGGCGAAGAACGAGGGCGCTCAAGATTGCATTTGTGAAATCTCGCATGAGTTAACGTTTGGGCAACTTGGGTACTTCAGTACCATGAGCAGGTTCAAACTGCGTCAGACCACCGAGAGCGCCTGCATACACGTTCGCGCGCTGAATGAGTCGACTCACACACGCATCTTTTCACATATGGTTCAGATTTTACCTACTGCGTTATCGGAGAGTTCGTCACCGGCCGACTGAACAGAAGAAGGTGTCTGCTGTCCACCTGGCTGGGCATGCGTATGGAAAGGGTGGGTGTCGTCACCTTCTTCGGGCCCCCACTTCGCCTCAACACAAAGAGGAAGAGCGTATTGTTGCAGCAAATCCCAATGTGGCAGAGCGCACTTGTTCACTCGTCGCGTCGGACACTCATGTTATGTCCAAAGGCGACATGCGCACTTTATGTGGACAGAGCGAACCTAGCTCCTTCAAGCCGTCGGTGATTGGCTAAAAAATGATGGTTCGGATTCGTGTCCCACGGCGCCGTAAAGTTCGGATGGGTTGACGTTTCCCAACTTAACCAAAGTTGATTTCTTGCGTAAGTTCGATGTTCCACCGCATGGCCCGTACCTAGGCGACTTAGGGGTGTTTATTCCGCATTTGTCATTCTTCAATCCTGCTCCAACTGCATCGCCACGAGGACCGAGAAGAAAAGCAGCCGCGCGGACTGAAAGGGGGCGCGTATTAGATAAAAGAACGCAGCCAGCATGGGTAACGCGCTGGGCAAGAAGAAGACGCTGAAGGAGCAACTGCGTGAGAACAAGCGCGAGATCAATCGCGCCGTGCGCGAGCTGGACCGCGAGCGCGCCAACCTGCAGATGCAGGAGAAGAAATTGATCATCGAGATCAAGAAGATGGCCAAGGAAGGGCAGATTGCGTCGGTCAAGATCATGGCCAAGGACCTCGTGCGCACGCGGCAGCACGTGACCAAGTTCTACACGATGCGCTCGCAGTTGCAGGCTGTCTCGCTGCGCTTAGAGGTGCGTTTTTCGCTTAGTTATAAGGGATTGGGTACATAGGACATGATGTGGTGGGGGAGAAGACTGATATTGGGTACTGTTGCGGATTTTATATAGACTGCGAAATCGGCGGAGGCGATGACATCGGCGCTGCAAGGCACGACGAAGGCCATGCAGGCGATGGCGAAGACGATGAACCTGCCCAAGCTGAACCAGATCATGATGGAGTACACGAAGGAGAGTGAGAAAATGGAGATGCAGCAGGAGATGATCGGCGAAACCATTGATGACGTCATGGACGCCGACCAGGACGAAGAGGAAGAAGAGAAGATTGTGGGGCAGGTGTTGGACGAAATAGGCATCGACTTGACGGGCTCGGTGCCGGAGGCTCCAGTCGCGCAAGCTGCGCCTGCTGCAGCAGTAGCACAGGCGGCGCCGGCCGTGGTCCCGCCGCCGGCTCCTGTTGCTGCCGGCGGCAGCGATGCAAGCGATTCAGCGATGAGCGAATTAGAAGCGCGGTTAAACAACCTCCGAAGATCGTAGGATGAACGAAATTATTTTTTTCCTTGTCTTTCTTTCTCACAAAGTGACAACGTTAACTTGAATGGCAACCTGTTTATTTTTTGTATGAGCTTGTTTCTTCTCGTCTCTCAAACGCTCGCAATGTTACTACATCATGTCGGGAATGATCAGCAGATTCTTGGGGATCAAGCAGAAATGCAGCACAAAGTACACGAAGCGGTGGCATAAATAGGTTTCGTCTTCGAACTCGCGGAACACCTCGGGGTGGTGGAAGAATGTGTGCGAGAAGATGCGGTAGAGGCGTCTCGCGACGGACTGGAAGTACTGCGTCGCGTTGCTCGTGATCGACACGCGCGATGGGAACACGCGGCTGCTCGTGAGCAGCGTGTTGACGTTGTCCATCGTGTGAATGATGTACTCAAACGCGCAGCACTCCTTCGGCGCCTTGTGCGCCGCGCACAGGAACACCCAGTCGTCCGTGGCCTTCATGACCATGCAGGTCTCGCGCGTGCACTTCCCGTCGAGCCGCGCGACCAGGATGTTGAGCTCCTTCATGACTTGGCGCAGATGCTCGTATTGCCATAGGTACGTGTCCTGGTCGTCCGGCACGTGGTAGATCTTGGCGAGCGCCGTGGGGTCGGCGCGCACGAGGCGCTGGATGAGCTGCTCGGCCTCGAAGGCGCCGCCCGTGTCCACAACCTTGGCACTGCTACTGGGCTGGCCCTCCCACGCGAAAAACTCGTCGTTGCGGCTGCCCGGCAGGTTCTTGCCCACGACCACCGTCGTCATCGCGCCTGCTGCTTGAGCTCTTCGGGGTCTTTCTCTTCTTCGTGCTTGCTCATCGTGAAACAGCGAAGAGCGCGCTTGTATTCGGAGCCGCACAGTGCACTTGAAGAACGCCACTTGTTTGACTTCTTATTCTGTCTTATGCAGTATACTGCATGCTGGTTTTGGTAATTTACCAATATAGCCCTGCATTGCATTCCTTCTTGCAAATTAGAGCCAAGCCCACGAAACTGCCTCTTTTTGGTGGGGAGCGTGAAGAGAAAGACCACTTTTTTCTCTAAACGTGATGAACCCACACTAAGAAGAACGGACAACACATCTCAAACGGTCTGCATCCTGACAGTATCACTCCGGACCCACACGCCAGGGGGTATAAAGCCGTCTTGCGATTTGCTTGGTGCTCGTGCATTTGTGGCTTTGTTATGTCTATTAGGATTTTCCCTCACGGTTTAATTGTCCTATTAATCGCTGATGAAGCCACATACATGTACTTTGAAGCATTCTACTAATATTTATGGTAAGCGATCATTTTGTGCATCGTGTGCATCATCGCAGTCGTTCTGTATCAGGATATAATAATGTGGAGGCATTTTTTTAATTATATGTTATTAGTGGGTGTAACAGCTGCAGCTGCTTCAAACAATGATGGTGTTCTCTGCACAGTATTGCTTGACATACATTAATTAGAACTACATAAAATTTAGAAGGATTTCTAAAAACAGCACTTCAATAGACACGCAAACGGCTTTTTTCTGACCGTACCTGCTCTTTTGGGCGGCGCTGATTGGGTGGCCGCGACGCCGCGATCCAACGACAAGCGTCAGGATTGCGATGTGGACCTCAACGAATTCGACTGGGCTCAATTGACGGCTTGGTGGCCCTTTGCTTCTACTGAGAAGTTGACCTGTACGGCGCCATTGAACCGCGCTCTCCGTAATCCGCCCACCAGCTGCCGCTGTGTCCCATCATTCCGCCCCTTCCTGCGCCGTGAGTTCACCAGTCAGTCCGCCGAAGAGAAGCAAGCGCGCGCGCGGCGGCGGCGAAACACACACATAAGAATGGCGAAGACGCGGACGCTGCGTCGCGCGGTGGCGGCGTGCTGCGTTGGGCTGCTCGTCACGGCAGCGCCTGCGTCGATGGCGGCGTATGGCAGTGTACCAGCACGTACGTTTGCTTATCGCATTGAGTACGTCAAACAGACAAACGTAAGACGCTTACTTTCTTCTGATGATGATTATGTTGATGCAGGTCATTTGCAGGCGACGACGGACGTATCACTGGACGTTTCTTCCGCGGGTAATGGCACCAATTCTTCACTGCCACCAATACTTGACTCCGGTACTGACATCACTACTGCAACGCCCGACGTGCCTTCGGACGCTCCTCCAGACACCAACCCTCCTCGGCGAGACGAAGCTTCCGTCAGTCCTGAAGTCACCACAGCGCCACCAGCCGCACCTTCCACTACGAGTCCCGACATCAACACGCCGCCACCAGCACCTTCCACTACGAGCCCCGCCATCAACACACCGCCGGTCGTGCCTTCCACTGCAAGTCCTGTCACGTATACTGAGGCGCCGGTCGTGCCTTCCACTGTCAATACTAATACCAACACTGCGCCGCCGGCGAGTGTACCTGCCACCAGTGGTGAGAGCAACACTGTATCCTCGTCGTCTGGTGTTACTTTCACCAATACTGACAGCAATACTCCTTCACCAGACACAACTTTCACCGCTTTCACCAGTGATAGCAGTACCACGTCGCCGTCTCCTGCATCCACCTCCATCACTTCTACCAGTACCAACAGCAGCAGTGCGTCAGCGGACGAAGAAGAGCGAAGTGCGGATACACCGGAGACGTCCGTGCGGAACGGCGCGGACACCAGCACTGGTGCTCCGTCCACAGACGACCGAGTCGAGACAGGAGCCAGTAATGATCGTAGTGCAGGGTTGAGCACCGAGGGCATCATCGGGATCGCAGTCGGCGGCGTGGGGCTAGTCGCGCTCGTGGTCGCGTTCGTCCGCGTAGGTTCCTCAAACCGCAAGAAGAGCCGGCAATCGACGCCAGACTTCGGCTCCAGCACAGGCAGTTTGAACGACGTCAGGTACGTCGACTCGTTCGATTCGCCCGCGGAATCGTTGGCGAGTTCGGCCACGGTCTCGGCAAACCAGAAGCCTTCCGCGCCACCAGGAAGCCAAGATCTCAGTAGCTCCTCCGCGGACAGCACTGCTGCTGCTGCAGGCCAATCGTCTTCAGGAACTGGCAACGCGTCGACGACAGAGGATGGAGAGTTCAATCCTAGCCAGACGGCTCAAGCAATCTCGAAACCCCAGGGCGCCATGGAAGACCCAAAGCCTGTTGCATCCGAGAGTTTCGTGGCGTATGCGCCATTAGACTCTCAATCCAATCTGGAGCCAGCCAGGAGGTCCAGCAGGCACTCCCATGTCTTCGAGGATGAAGAAGGAAGTTCGCCGATCCTCGTACGATTCTCGCGACGGTCGGTGCAGAGCAACGATGGCGACATTCCTATGCTGGGCCGTTATTCCAATAAGCGGAGACTGCATTCACCTCGAGATAACCACATCCCCGTGCTCTCGCGGGGTTCCGAGGAATCTGTCGATTCCATCGAGGACGAAGAAATTGAGATCAGTATTTAGAACAACGTTTAGAAGAAAAGAGAGACGCGTGTAGAAAATGCTAAAGTTGTCCCTATTAATCGTCGCAAAACATGTCGAAAAAGTGTGTATATGTTGCTGGCTGCTCTGGTGCTTCTCGCGCACTTCTTTCTTCCTAAACTTGCATCTCCTTCGTTCCTTTTACTTCCTGTGCTTCTCGCTCCTACGCTCTTGCACACCTTTTACCTTCTTTCTTCTATTTCAAACCTATTGGCTCTGCGTCCCGTTCGTCGCGACGATGTCCTTCATGGAAAAGCCGTCAAAGAAGGGGTTGTTCAAAGCTTCTTTCGCTGTCACGCGGTCCTCCGGGTCCAGGATCAGCATCAACTGCAGTAGATCCAGCAACCCGGACGCTGCGTCGTCGGGGGCAAGCAGCTGTTCCAGTGTGCGCATTTTCCGAACGTGGTCAACGCTTTCCTCGCTTGAAGCCCCCTCAGGCCAGTTCAATTTCCCACGGCGGAAAAACTTCACCGCTGGCTTTGACGCATTCGCGATCATATGGGCGGGGAGCTTCCCAATGCTGCGCTCGATCAACGCCAGGTGCTCCAAGTTATCATGCTGTAGGATGACGCATAACAATAGAACAAGTGAGCAAACAAGAACTCATTGGTCGTACGTGCCCAACCATCACTTTGTTCCATACCGTCGCAAAAAGCAGCTCGCCGAGATACAATTCCGCGATGATACAGCCTGCTGACCAAATGTCGGATGGGAAACTCCACCCGAGGCCAAGGATGACTTCTGGAGACCGATACTGGCGCGTATTGATGATGGAACTTTTGGATTCGTCATCGTACGTCGCACCACCGAAATCAATCACTAAAAACAAAAGTACACGTTTCAGTCAGCATAACGTTATCAATGTAGCCGTGGGCATGGATGCCAGTGCGCGATAGCATACATTTGACAGCGTTGCACGCGGGAGGTCGAAGCGCCAAGCGTCCCGATTCGCCTTCCGACAGCCCGCGGTCTCGTTGCTTCCACTGCCTGCCATTGGACCACTGCGACGCGTTCCCGTTGGACGGTGATCCGTAGGACGACGTGGACGATGGTGACGATGACGACGACACGCGCTCTTCTTCGTCGTCGACGAGCAAGATGTTCTCTGGTTTCAGGTCCGTGTGGATGAGCTTGATGCTGTGGATAAACTCCAGCGCAGTCAGCAGCTGCCACGCGTACGCGCGGATGCAGTGCAACGGGAACGGCTTGTAGTCGTGGTTCTTGAGGTAATCGTAGAGCGAACACCCAAGGCGCTCAAACACCATGCACACGTGGCCTTTGTACTCAAACCTGTGCACAGATGCAACACACACACACAATTAGAATGGGAATATGGAGCAACATGAGACTCGGTCTTTCAGAACTCATACCATTTATACATGCGCACGCAAAGCGATTCGTTATTTTCGTCCTTGTCGTTCACATCTTGAAGAATCGCGGCCTCAATCTGCATGCGAATACGATCATAAAACGGAAAATATGAATCGCATGACGACTAAGGCACAGCGAAACGCACATACACAATAACGCCCAGCGCGTACCTTCGCTGATTCGGTGTACTTCTCCACTTGGCGCACGACCTTGATGGCGACGACGATGTTGCGCTGCTTGTCGAGACACTCGAGGACGCGACCGAATGTACCCAGACCAGCTTCGCAAATGATTTTGTCTGCAACGCAATAATAACGTCAACACAAGCAAGCAGCTCGTGAGTCAAAAGCTCTTTGCGCTTCAGCTTCAATCAAGCACAGCAAACTTACATCGTGAAGCAATGTAGTCGCCCGGTTTCCCATCGTAGCTGCCGATCGTGTCGTCGTGGGCCGAGCTGTCATCGCTACCGTCTTTCTCGACGTGCTTCTCCTCCGAGCGCTTGCGTTCGCGGCGCGTGTGGTGCTTCTTGGGGCGATGCGAGCGATCCGAGCGGTGCGAGTGGTTCGTGTGGCCGCTGTAACTGCGGCTGTTATACCGCGATCCACCACCTCCGCCGCCCTGTCCACCGCGGCTTCGATAGCTGTTATGGTCTCGACCGCTGCGACGTGGTCTGCAATTGTGAGCACAAGTGTCAATATTAAATTTCGTTCGCGTGTTTCGACGACGCATCTTCAAAGTTGAAGTCGCGGCATCCAGAGATAAAAAAGAGCACAGTGCGCACCTGGATCGAGCCCCCGAATGACGTCTGGAGCGCGAACGCGACACACGCGCGCGGGTCGAGCGAGAGCCTACATAGAGCAATGTTCCATCATCACTTTAGAATTGTATGCAACAATGGCAGAGAGAACAAAGAGAAGAAGACTAGCAGCGCTTACCCCCACGTCGACGCGGCGAGTGCGATCTCGACCGTGAACGGGAGCGCTGACCGCGCGGACTACGGTCCGTCTTGTTTCTCCGGTGGCGCGACGAGCGTCTCGGCGCCGTGGGCGGACGCTGGTGTCGGAGCCGTGACGCAACGGGGCTGGGGCTGCGCGAGTGGCGCTTCTTGGCACGCGGACGCGACCGCGACCGCGACCGCGACGAGCCCTTCGCGCGGTAGTAGCGGTCGCCGCCGCGGCCCGAGGAACGCGCGGGCGAGTAGCTGCCGTGGTCACGGCCGTAGGCGGAGTCCATGCGCGTGTCCAATGAGTCACGGCGCCGGTTCATACAAAAGCCAAGCTAATGCGACTGCCACCCCACGTAAGCAAGCAAGCACCACGTTCTGCGGCGGTGAAGAAAGGAACGACAGAAGGACAGGGGAGAAGCAGAGGGCGATATACCGGTATATCTGGTACGTATATCGGTATTTGTAGGCTGTTGGTTGAAACGAACCATGACGACGGTTTTCTATTTCTTGGCCAGTGCGAACTTAGCGCAGAAGTGAATCTGTCGACTTAACGCCTCGTACTCAATTTTGCAGTGTGCATTTAGCTGCAAGCTGGAAGAAGCACTTCAGTACGATGGATATGAATAGATATGCCGTGTCGTCCCATTTTGCCATTTCAGTTGACGCTTAGATATTTCATTTTTAAAAAGCAAACATGATGGGAAAACTGCAGATGGGAAGACTAAAGTGCATCAGCGGCAACGAGCGGAAACAGTGCTGACGGGGCTGACGGCAAAATGGTTCAAAACGATGCTGCCCCCGCGACGTTCTTCTGGATACGAGCGTGTACGCTTCATGAGTCCATCATTGCTTTTGGTCTAATATATGAGATGGATTTGTGGGTGGAGCTTGCGCCTTACAGGTCTGCTTCAGTGCTGCTCTTGGCGATCGGGCCTGTTCTTGAGCTGACATTGAACTCAATGTTGTAGTCCGAGTTGTCTCGTCGTTGCGCTGGAGAGCTGATGCGTGCTCCTTTCGCTCCAAACGGCGAGGAGATTCGAACGACTCCGACGCCAGCATCAGATCGGTCGGACGAGAAAATAGGGAGCATATCGGAGCTCTCCGCCGTTGGGCGCGATTCCTGGAGCATTCCATCGACCGAGTCGCGGTGTGGAGAGAAATCTGCGTTCTCAAACGTGCACGTTGTGGTTCGCTGCTGCTGTTGCTGCGGCTGCTCCTCGTCTTCCGCGGTCGTCGCTACGGTCTTGCGCTTGTACATCACAGCCATCACCACAGCCGCAACACCTACTAGCGCGCCAACAACAATGATGGAGGAGGAAGCAGCTGAACCCCCCCCTGCTGTACCCGTGGTGACCCCGTTATTGCTCTGGAACGAGTCCACCGCTGTCTCGCCAGACACCGCTGGTGCCGATGTGGTCGTAGGAGGTGACGTCACGATCGGCGCGGTGAAGCTGGACGATTCGGAATTAGACGATGAGTCAATGTTCCCGACGGGCGGAACGTACGCGGCTGCCGCTGGCGCATACGACACTTCGCCATTCGCGATCGCTTCGGCTAGCGCGGGCGATGGCGTTATCTTGTCTGCATCAAGAGAAACAAAGAGGTTGGTACGCTATCTATGGGCATCAACAAGGCTCCTCTGTATCTATCGCTCATACCTGCAACGCTGCATGCGGGGAGCGCCATCAGCGCCGCCGCGCAAACGAGGAGGACGCGTCGCGCGCTCTGCATGGCGGTATATTGGTGTGTGGGAGCGCTCTCGTGGTCGAATGAGTCGAATGAAACAGTCGCCTCTACGGCTGTCGGCTTTTACGTGAACGGCGAAAAGGAGGCGTACGTAGAAAAGACGCGCCGCACGTGCATGGATGTGTTTGTGGTCTACGCTCGCTTCTGACTCTCTGGTTGTTCCGTCTTTTAACTCGCGTTGACTGGGGCAATTCTTTGGATTTGAAACCAAACGGCGGGTTGCGTCCAAGTAGGTGGATAAAGTACCAACTACATCTAAATAGGTAATTTGTGGGAAAGTGCAAATCTCCACATTTTGAGGCTCAAAAAGGCGTTCATAGAGGTCCATGTATGGTTTAATTATTATTATAACACCCTACTTTAAAAAATAGCTTTGTACAGTTTCTTTTGCTTGGGAAAGAGGGAAAGAGTCGGTCGTCTCACTGGTGCGTCGTCACACATGGTCCCCACTGAAACGCTCATACATGGAAAGGACAAGTTTTCTTCCGCTAAAGTACGACTCCAAAACAGCTGTTGTGGGAGAAAGCCCTAATTCCTGACAGCGCACCCACGAAAGCCCTTGGATAACAGGTGGCGATAACAGAAGGAGTAAAACGTTAAGAGGTTTTATTGAAGCACCCAGCACATGGAAACAGTGCTAAATCGAAAAATAAGCAGGGAAAGTGGCCGTCCCAGCACATTTCCCGATCCTCTCAAGCGACTCGCTGCGTCGCTTGCTTCGCAATGCAGAGATGCCCAGCGCCGCAAATGGACGCACTTGCATCTCATCTTCGCAGCGTCGGCCGTAGAATTATAATAATCCCGCCTTTTGCTCCTCGACTTGACAAAATTGGATTTTCCCGTTACGTTCTTTTTCTTTCTCGCTCCCTCATGCGAAACATTCTCGCAGTCGTCCGGCTTTCAAAAGCTTTGAAAGCTTTGAATCAAAACCACGCAAATTTCCATCAACCTGCTGGTGCATACGTCGCGTAGGATCAGAGCCATCCTTGTTGCTCTGCCAGACGAATATAGCGAATGGAACATGCGGACAGTGTCGCACTCCAAGGTTTCTACAGGAAGCATCCATGAATACCAACAACCAGTCCGACTGTCCGACGTCTCAACTGGTTCAACTTGCAAACTTCACTTAGATCAGATAGCACCACCTCAACGAAATGGAGGAGCTGACTGACGGGTATCCTTCGGAGAGCTTTTCGCCAGTATGGCTGGGGAATAGCGCACCTCTGCGCATTGCAGCAGGAATACCATAGCTTACGGAGAACGACGGCTATTAAATGGAGCAAAGCGGCACGTCATGCAATGTCCACAGTCAGTCGTCCAGTGCAGCGCGCGGGAGATTAGTTGCGTGGATGGCATGCACTTGCTGCTTTGAGGTGCCTTTCTATTGGACAGACATGACGTGTCACTATCACGAAACCCACCATCTACCTCGATATAGTGGCAATGTACGCAAAGACGTCACTATCACACACATACACACCCGATACAATGACCTGAACTGGCAACCGTGGTTCTCCCTTCTAAGTACGACTCGCTTGTGAGCAACAAACCAATTGAAAAGAAGAATCGATCCAAAGGCGCTGGCGAAGATGGCGGCCGAGCATCCGCTGGCGATCTCGGACGACGTGGGCGGTCGCGTGCTGAGCATCCAGTCGCACGTCGTGCAGGGTTATGTGGGAAACAAGAGCGCCGTCTTCCCGCTGCAGCTGCTGGGTATGGATGTCGACATCATTAACAGCGTGCACTTCTCTAACCACACGGGCTACAAGCATTTCTCGGGCAAACACCTGCGCCTCACGGGCGACGATCTGCACGACCTTCTCGACGGTATGGATCAAAACAACCTGCTCAAGGACGCGCACACGCATCTGCTGACGGGGTACGTCGGCTCCATCACGTTGCTGGAAGCGATCGTGCGCGTGTACCAGCGCCTGCGCGCGGCGCAGACCGACCCTTCCCGTTTTATGTATGTGTGCGACCCCGTGCTCGGCGACCTCGGCAAACTCTACGTGCCCATGGAACTAGGTACGATTACACAAATGTTTTTTCTATGAGCTATAGTGTCAAAATGACTCCTAACAGTATTTGTTGCTTTGGTGATGAATGATAGTGGAGGTGTATCGTTCCCAGGTCGTGCCAATCGCCGACGTCTTGACGCCAAACCAGTTTGAGTGTGAGATGCTCACGGAGATGAAGCTGGCGACCGTCGCTGATGCATTGGCTGCATGCAAAAAGCTGCACGCGCAGGGTCCGCGTGTGGTCGTGATCAGCAGTTTCGAGGAAGCGGGCGCCGAGGAGGAGGCCGCAAAGTCCGGGAAGCCGCGCGAACTGCTGGTGATCGGAAGTAAAATCAGTGGCAACGCAAAGGATGGGGAGCTGCCATCTTACGAGCAGTACGAGATTCGCTTCCCGTGGATCGATAGTTACTACACTGGCACGGGCGACTTGTTTGCGGCGTTGTTACTCGCGTGGCTGCACCGGTACCCGAACGATTTCAAGCGCGTGCTGGAAAACGTGATCTCCACGATCCAAGATGTGCTTCGCATTACGTTGCAGCTCGGCGGCAAGAACTGCGATCTCAAACTCATTCAAAGTCGCAATGTGATCGCTAATCCTGTGATTCGGATTCATGCGAAACCAATAACGTCGCAGTAAGTTACGTATTCTTACCTCTTGCATTGTGATGGATAGATAGGTCGTGCGACCGCTTCACACAGACAGATGATAATAGATGAATAATGATGAGATCCGCCAATTGATGCTGAAAGCCACGTCCTAGACAAGCACGAGCAAGCATCCACGTCCTCAATTCCGCAAAAGAGGCGTCGTAGGTCTGGCGAGGACAGAAAGCAACAAATCGGTCACTACACACCACCTCGTATCCGAGCAACCCGTTCTACGGGTTTCATTCATGTGGGGAAAGCAACACCACGGAAGTCACTGAATAGCTATTTTGCTTTAAGGCTGCGATGCAACTCGAGAAACAATTACGCTGTGCGCCCGATCCAGCGACTTTGTCCAACTGCTGAGAGCATCAAAGAGTTTGTCTGAATCACGATTCCTACAAGTTTGGCACATAGGAAAATAAGTTTAGAAAACATGCTGTCAGTATGCTGAAGCAGGAAACACAATACAATCCAGGGAAACGTACTTTTGCTTGGTCTGGATAGCCAGGAATCCTTTTGTTTGGTCGATTTTGGCGTCTAGTTCGTCGTTCTGGATCAATCCAACCGCGATATCCTCGACTTCACGACTCGAGATGTTCATCGCTTTCGCGAGACTCGCTAGTTGGATGATCTGGTACGGTCGAACGAGCTTCTTCATCACTTGGCAGCGAATGTTGCGTAACAGTGGATTGAGGTACTTGTTCATGATCGGGTCGCTCAGCAATTTGTACTTTGGGTTCTTCAGGATTTTCTCAAACTGCACGATGTCATTCGACTCGTACGCGCCACGAAGCAGCAGCATGGCACCAATCTCTTCCACGTCTTGATACACTTTGGCTTCACGGGAATCAAAAGGGTTGATGTCGGAGCTCGCGAGCATGTTCGAAAGCACGACGTACTTGAGCGACTGCGTGGCGCGCGCATTCCCTGCCTCCTGGTAGTTTCGAAAGCTCTCAAAGAACTCGTTGTACGCGAGCATCCACTGTTTCTCCTCCAAGTACATCTTCCCACCTTCTTCACGCACGACGCTGCAGGACATGACGGAAAGAACAAGCGGTCAATAACATCCCAAGAAACAGTACTGGTTATATACTGCCACAGACGTACCCCATGACTCGCGGATCCGCGACTGCAGCATCCAACCCAAGCGTTTTTGGATAAATCTCCCGCAGCTTTTTGCTGTTTTTTGTTGCCCCACAGAGCTACACCATACAAACACACACAGTCCATTAAACATCTCAACTGGGCAAAGCTGAAGACAAGAGTGCTTTGGGTACCTGGATATCGAGGGAGTACACATCCAACAGTGCTGTTGCTTTGCTTTGGTCGTTGCCACCGTCAGGCGTTTGGCAGTACACGTACAACTGGTCCAGTAACTTGCGCAACTGCACAAACTCGTTTAGATCCAAGTACAGCTTCCCGAGTTTCACGTTCATGTTGAACCACAGCCGGTCATTGTTGGCGTCTTTCAGGCGATCGAGTGTGATTTCGTACATCTAAATCCATCAAGTCACCCTCATTAGCACCACAAGCACCAGGTATTAAGCACCTCAACGAGCCCCACCTTTGACGAGTACTTGGTGCTTTCTCGCTGCTCCGTCCCTGTACTCGCAGACACGACATCGAGGATGGACGAGATCGAGTCGGTGCTTTCGTTGCGGGTGACGTACGGCAAGAATGTCAACATCTGCTGGTAGTTCGCGAGCATGTCGTCCCACTGCTGGCTGCTCACGCAGATCTTGACAATGTTCTCGTACGCCTGAAAGCTCCATTTCATGTTCTCCGGCGCGTCCTCGATCGTGTGCTTCTCCAACGCCACCACCTTCTGGAAGTATTCGAGCGCATTCACGAGGTCGCCGCGCTGACGGAAATCTTCGGCTTCGTAGAACATGTTCTCGAGCTTGATGAGCGTTTCGCGCGCGGCGCTCTTCTCCTCGTCGGCCTCGCCGTCGGAGCCGCCCAGCTGCTCGTCGCTGTTGTAGGCCTCGTCGCTGTCATACTCGTACTCGTACTCCTCCGAGTCCGACATCTTGCCCCAAACGATCCTCCCAAGCTTCACGTTTCTGCTGTCTTTGATAGAAAAGTCAACCCAAAGGGGATTCACACACGAAACTAGGACTCAGCCACCTTATTTGTTTTGATTGCGGTGAGTGACCCACACTATTTTCAAGCTGCGATATTTTTAGAAGCACCGTGTATCCTTTGCGTGCATTTTATTGGGTATAAAGAAAAATAAAATAAATCCATTGGATAAAACAAAGTTGCTGTGCTAAACTTCCATTTCGCAAGAGCATGGGACCAACACGCTCAGAATAACAAGATGCTTGAGCAGCTCAAGACCAAGTCGGCGCAGACGGCGGCGTTCGCGAAGGAGAAGGCGACGTCGCTGAAGGATGTGACGCAGAAGAGCGCCGTCGTGGTACAGCTACAGAGCAAGGCGCGCTCGACCGCCGAGTCGCTCAACATTAAGATCCCCAAGGTCATGTCCAGCGGCTCCGTCGGCAAGACTGAGTCCGAGAGTAGCGGCGGCGACCTGGAATCTCCCGCGTCGACGCCCAAGAACCAGGAAGAAGAAGGACTGCTGGACGAGATCACCGAAGAATGCAAACTGACCAAGCGCCAGAGGCTGTACGGTGCAGTCGGGTGCTACGCATTCGGTGCGCTCTGCGGGTTCATGTCCACTCTGATGATGTGGGGTGGACCCAAGCACGTGAAGCAGTTCGCCTTCTTTTACACCGTCGGCAACCTCTGCAGTATTGGAAGCTCGCTGTTCCTGGTCGGCCCGAAGCGGCAACTGAAGGTCATGTGCATGCCCATTCGTCGCGTGGCGTGCTGCATCTGGATTGGCGCGATGATTTGCACGTTTATCATTGCGTTTGGCTTCCCGAAAGCAGGGCCGCTCGTGATGCTGTTCGTAATCGTCCAGTATTGCGCGATGCTCTGGTACGGAGCGTCATTTATTCCATACGGGCGCGCGATTCTCAAGAAGTGCTGTGCAAAAGCAGCCGGGCAAGTCACGTCGGCAGTGTAGATGAGGTGACACACAACCACTTTAATCTAACTATGCATTTTAACTTCTCATATGTGTTTTATTCTGATCGGCGAAATTGCGATGCCCTGGCTCATGTTCATCTGGTGTCGTCACGCTATGCGACTCGCTCTACGAGCCACGAGACAAAATCGTTGACTACGGCGTTGCGAATTGGAGGAGGCTCGTTGCTGAGGTCGTGCGACCCGCCTGGGTATGCCTTGAACTGTTTGTCTTTGCTGTTCGTTTTCTCATGAAGCTCTTCGGAGCCCGAGATGTGACACACCTGATCGGCCAAACCATGTTGCAGCAGGTACGGCGTCTCGATGAGGTGAAACTTGTCTTGAATGTGATTGATGGCATCCAGAATCGCGAGCCCCGTGCCGATGCGCAGTCGACCATTGTAAAAGAGCGGATCGGCGCGTTTCATGGCATCAATCACTGCAGCTACTTCAGGAGAACTGTTGCGACCGCGGTTGCCCTGCGCAAACGGGATCTTTGGAGCAACGGCGCGTAAGAACTTCCCGATGTTTTCAACCGTCGCCGAAGGTCGAGACGTTTTGTGGATTTGCACGGCAGGGCACAAGATCACAGCGCCGTCGACAAAGTCCCTATCGATCTTGGTTAAGATATTCAGGATCATCAGCCCACCAAGAGATCTGCGCATTGCATTGGAGAGGGATACAGAGAGTGAGAGTGCATCAAAGCACACAAACCTAGCAGCATTCGCCACTTACCCGCCGTGCAAAAACACTTTCTGCCCCTTGTACTTCTCTTTCACCAGTCTCACAAACTCGATCGCATCATCAGTCAGATGGTGGACGCTGGAAAAGTAGCCATGTCGCCCGTCACTTCTGCCCATGCCTTCATGGTCAATGCCCGCGACCACGAAGCCGCTCTGCAGCAATTCCACCATGAACGTGTTGTTGCGCGCACTGTGCGAGTTCATGCCATGCAGCACGACCACCACGCCCTTTGCGTACTCATGCGCATCGAGATGCTTTGGGAGCCAGAAGCGGTAGAAAATCTTCGCGATCTGGTTTCTCGGCCGCGGTCGCTGCATGTACCCGGTCTCCTCGGTTGCGCGCGCGACGTGGTCGCTCAGGAACTTCTTCTCGATCTCCGTGAGCGGGTGCAACACGCGCGGATTGTGGGAGTCGATCCCCGGTCCAAAGAGCGCGAAGAGCGCGATAGCACCCGCCGCCACGAGCGCCGCGAGCCACAGCGCCGTGCTGATCCACATGCCAATAGCTGTTTCTCTGTCTCGCTTTCTTGTTTTTCTGATAGCGTCAACAACAAAAAGAGTTCAGCTCGTGTGGACCACTCGAAGAGCTACGATTGTGTGACCCACACTGCGTTTGAAGCGGTTTGCTGCGTCCACAGTATCATCTGATACTGTACTCCGAGTGCCACTATCCAGGCGTAAATGCCTCGCTACTCTAGCCTTCATGGGGTTCGAGCCCATGATTCTGTGGCTGCAGAAATGAGTGCGAGCGCGAGTGGGAAGGCCGCCCGGACCTCCATATCCATCATGTCTGTCTGCTGCTTCATGCTGGCCCAACATGAGTGCGAGGTCCGTAGAAGCCGAACGAACGAACGGCGCCAGAAAGTTCACCGAGCGGCCTTTTCTGTCAACCTCAGCTGCTTCGTGCGCATTTTTGGCGAATCAGCGCCGCGCATTTCAGCTCAAAGTCCGGCGCCAGTTGACGAATACAGTCGAGGTGGTCAGTTAGAGAGCGTCCGTGCCGATCCAAGCAAGCGTCGAAGGAAGCGGCGGCGGCCGAGTCTGCACGCGTGACTCATTTCCGCAGAGAGAGCATGGGTGCCACGTGCAGCACGGTCCAGGTCGTCGAGCGCAGCGCAGACGCAAGCGGCGCCCACGCGTCGTCGGCGTCCGTCGCGTCGGCTGCGGCGACCCGGGACAGCGAATATAGTACTGAGCCAGCCGAGAGTCTGCGCATCACCGTCTCCAATCTGCGCGAGAACGACGCCATCACGTACCCGCTCGTGCTGATAGAGGGGTATATTGAGAACCTGTCAAATTACATGAAACAGAACCAACGCAATGGCGGCGTGGGAGCTGCTACCGGCTGCGTATACATCCAGGCATCAGCATTCGAGAGACAGACATCGAGCAATCCAAGTACACAAGATGGCAGTGAGCAACCACAGCGACAGCAGATTGGAGGCACTTGCTGGCCAGTGGTTCCAGCAACAGGTCACTTCAAAGCGTACGTGCTGCTGCCGAAACCGGGGCTTTTCGCCATCCAGCTGCAGATTGCGACCGTCTCGCTGGTCCTGAACATCCGGTACAAGATTCCGCACACCAAGTACATCGTGCGGTTTCACTACCAAAAACCGTGGGATAGCAACCAAGGATTTGACGCACCACCGGAAATCGATAATTCGGATACTGCAGCCATCGACCGCATCAAATTCAATGCGCTCGTCCTGCAGACGGCAATGGCCGAACTACTCCATTATGCAGGTTGTCCCAGAAACACCTTTGTATTGGAACTTGGCGATGATGGACTGCCGGTCGTGCATCTGCTGCGTTCGCAGCACACCAGCGTACAAGCTCGGCATATGGAGGACTCGGAACTCCTGCTTCGCCTTCACGAGGACGTATGCACTCAAGGATGGGCTTCGCCCAGCAATGGCGGCGGCCAACTACGGATCAAACACATTGTGATACTCGGCGGTGCGCACATAAATTCGCGCACGCGAGAAATCTACGGACACAAGGCGCTCGTAGATGGTAATCTGGTCGTGCTTGGGTCGTGTGGTTTGCACACGTGGCCGCGTGGGTTGGAGGAGTTGACTGCGTGCTGTTTAAACAACACGCGAATTCTGCCACAACTGTTTCTGCGAGAGTGTGCAGGACAAGGCAGTTACTGGGCCAAGTACGCGACGGGGATCAGCGTTATCCTGCAACTCTTGGGGCGATCGTGCGGCCTGACGTATCAGTATGGAGGCGTAATGCAGCCGGGATTCCATCAGCTCAATCGCCTCCTGTCCGTTTTTGAACCTACCTCGCTGGTCCACGTGTCAACGTTCACGAATCCAATCGGCGATGGTCGATTCTCGGACTTGGATCAGTTGACACTTGTGGCGATTGGACAGGGTGGCGTGCATTGGGACGATCTCTCGGTAGACATCTTGACAGTGAAATGCGCGTGGATCATTTCGCATCGAAGACGGCGCAGCAGTAGCTTGGAGCCAAGAAAGAGCGCAGCTGCAGCTTGAATGACGAAGGTATCGACCCACCCACCCAACAACCAGCAGCAAACAAACTAACTTGAAGCTATGCAATGTAGAATAGTAAACACTAACCACTTGCGCAACGCCAAAGGTCCAATCAACTTATTTGCTCTCGCTTTTGTAGAAAAGCCTTGTGCTTGGAGGTTCAGGAATGCTCAAACCATCACGCGCTACATTGTGGCAGGGAGAGCTTGACCCTGGAGTAGACGCATACAACTCCAGAGCCAAGCTCTCCCTGCCACATTCGCCCACAACGTCAAACAAACCCCCATCCAGACAGAATGGCAGCAAGTTGCTTGACGCCAGCTGGTGAGTGCTGGTCGATTTGAATCAGATGATTCAGCGCTTGGACTCGGGTTTTATCCAATCGCACGCAAGCGAAGGGCATGGGTTAATAATTCCCAACCTCGCACATAAAAGCTTAGCGCTCATTCCACAATATTCGCTCCAACACCCACGATGCCTACGGACGCTGCTGCTGTGCGCGTGGAGATCGCCAACCTGCGAGACAACGAGCGCCTCTCGTTCCCGCTCGTACTCGTGGAGGGCTACGTGGCGCCAGCCGACGCGTTCACCCCCCGAGTCCGCTTCATCCAAGCGCACCTTGCGCAGAGAGCGACACAAAGAGAGGAACATGACGCGCTGTTCTGGCCGGTCGTGCCTGAAACGGGCCACTTCAAGGCCTTCATCATGCTGCCGAGACCTGGTAAGTTCAACATCCAGCTGCATGTCCAAAACACGTTTGTTCACGTACTGAAGATCCGATATACTCTCCCGCAGACCAAGCATCGAGCGCGCTTCCACTATCAGCAAGAGGCCAATGCGACGCGAGGATTCGACGCCCCTGCTAGTGTCGACAATTCGGATGCGGCTGCCTTGAAAAGAATCCAATTGACTGCCTTGCTGACACAGACGTGTCTCGCAGAAATGTACCACAAGCAGGGACTCGGACGCGCCACGATTGCACTCGAGTTTGACGATTCGCCGAATCGTCAAATGCCAAAAATTGGGCTGCTGGAAACTGCCGGTGACGACGACGATCTTATCTACCAGATCAGCGACGCGCTCGACGTCCAAGAGGCTGCCGCTCGCGAGGAAGAAATCCATCTGAAGCACTTTGTGATCGTCGGGTCCACTCACTACGACCGTGAGACGCGGTCCACGCTCGGCCACACCGCGCGCTCTTACAGAAACATCGCTGCGTTTAGCTCTGTGACTCTCCACACGTACCCCAGTGATCTCAACGAACTTACCAAGTGCTGCCTGGATAATACCGCGATCAACGAAGCCGAGTTTGCCGACGATAGCTGTGAGCGAGGCACACTCTGGTCCAATTTCGCGACGGGGCTTGGAGTGCTGACGCATTTGTTCTTGCGCGCTACGCCTGCGTTCCACGGCCAGCGCGGTGGGATGTTTGGTCGAGGGTTCGACAACATCAACCGCTTGCTCAACGTGTACGAGCCCGATCTGTCGCTGTCAGAGCCAGCGATTGTTTCAAGTCCGACTTCGGAAGAAGCTTCTTCTTCTACTCCTCCGATGGAATTGAACTATGCAGTGCTAGACCCCGTCGGGACCGATCTGCACGGTGCATTCGTGCCGGAGACCAGTCTGCTGTCGCTGCGGGAGAGCTTCCCGTTCATCACGTCGCTGCGCAGCGAGAGTCTCGCCGCCAAAGCTGCCGCAGGTGCAGCCTAGAGTTGGTAGGCGGTTGTACCCATGTCGCCATTTGAATTGCTCATGTGAAACACAATAACCTTTATAAATCTTTTTATAAACTAGTGTGCTGTAGTAGGCTGCTGTCGTGCAAAAAGGGTTAATAGGCACAACAAACTTGTATCGCTATATTTACAAAACCCCTCTAAAAATAATAAAACGCGGCTCTCATGACTGTGAGAGGGACACACAATCCCCAGATTAGTGTGTCATACCCTATATTTCTTGATTAATGTGGAACACTATGCTAGAGGATCTGTCTTTTGTGCGTGCACATTATAGAACTGGATCAAGGACCAGAATGATGGACGTGGATGCGGGCGACAGCGCGACCTTCAGCGCGGCGGAGGCCGCCGTGTACGACCGCCAGATGCGGCTCTGGGGCGTCGAGGCGCAGAAACGACTGCAGAACTCGCAGGTGTTCGTCTCGGGGCTCTCGGCTCTCGGCTCGGAGCTTGTGAAGAACCTCGTGCTCTCGGGCATGAACGTGACGGTGCACGACCCGCTTGCCGTGACGCAATCCGTCGTCGACACGCAGTTTTTCTTCTTCGAGGACGATCTCAACAAGAATGTACGCGTCACTACTCACTTCTGCATGAGGTGCTGCATGTTAGTACGATATGAAGGCGACGGAGTTCATCTTGTTGTGTGTGGATATGTTCGTGTTTGCGTGTGTGTGACCAGCGCGCAGAAGCGTGTCTGGAGAAAGTGAAGGAGTTGAACCCGCTTGTGAACGTGAATTGCGAGACTGCGCCACTGGCAGAGCTCGACGATGCGTTTTTCCACAAATACACCGTAATTTGCCTGATCGGGGCCGACAAACAGGCCGAGGTATGACATTTGGAGAAGACTTGCTCGTTTGTACTATCAACTTCCTCGCGACGGTACTAACATGCTTCTCTATGCGCAGCTTCGCCTAGACGCACTCTGTAGCGAGCGTGGTATCGCATTCTTTACGGCGTGCTCCTTTGGGTTTGACGGTATTGTGTTCGCATATCTCGGCAACCACACGTACCGTCGAACCCCATCGGGTACGAATGCGCCCGCGACAGCGAATGACCCCGTCACGATCGAGTTCCCGACGCTCGCAGAGGCGAATCAGGTCAAGTGGGGGACTCTGCAGAGCGCGCGAAAGAGAGGGCCGCAGATCCCTCGAGTTTACGTGAAGCACCAACGTACGATGCAATGCTGCTGATCCTTCCCATCGTGAGTTGCTCAATGGGGAAGGAAAACGATTCTTACAATGGTCTGTTGTTGCTGTTATCTGTCAGTGCTTCATGAGTACAAAAGCGAGAAAGGAGTGAACACAATCGGCGAGGACTTTGTCGCATTCGCGCATGCCCAGCTGGAAGCCCAGGGGCTCGCAATGGACTTCTTTTCGGCGGAAGAGTTGAGGTACTGTACCGTATTCTCGTCGAAGCCGCTCAATTGTGATTCTCACGGCTCCTTTTAACTCACATTCGCTATATACCTTTTTTGTTGGTATCACAGCTCGCTCGCAGAAGTAGCGAACGTGGATCTCGTGCCCGTGTGCGCGATCTTGGCCGGCATCCTCGGTCAAGAGATCGTCAAGGCGATTTCTCAGAAAGACGAGCCAATCTGCAACTACTTCTGCTTCGATGGTGCGACGGGGACTGTTAGACGAATCGGCTGAGTAAAAACGTCCGTGTTCGTAGCAAAGAGCATGAGGTGTGGCTGATGATAGGGAAACAGATATGCTGTGATTGATGAATGAAAGGCAATCACGACGTCCAATCTGCACGTGTGTTAGTGCGGTTCTTGCATCTGAAATCGGTGCTGGTTGGTTGGTGTCTGATGGAGACCTTTCTGTCTTAATTGCTAAAACTGTTCTATCCTAATTAGATGTTGCGAGCAGACGGTCAAATTCGAGTGGTCGTTCGCCCAGCCCGAGATGTCAAGAGCCACTGACGGATTGAGCTTGGAGACCAGTGTGACTACATCTTGCTGTTGTGTGTGTGTCCTCCGTGTGTGGTTGGGAATACTTGCATGTGATAGGAGTTGAGGCGTAGATGTCGACGGCATTGGCTGCAGCGCGTGCGAAAACCAAGGGGAAGCGTATGCTGCGCGACTCACTGGGAGGGTATGGAGAAGATGAATTCACGATCTCAGAGTGGAACAGAAAGAAAAAAGAAGCTGAACGAGATGGGACGTGGACGTGGAAACAGAGCGTCACCAGCACAAACGCAACAATCAAAGTTCGATTCGAGAAAGATGGAATCAAAGACGCGCTGAAGGCACGATTTGTGGACATGCAGGATTCAATGGATCAAGAAATGAAGAGCGTCTTGCACGTACATCAAGATGATTTGGTACAGGGACCTCAGGATGACAGTGGGCTGACCCAGTGTTACTGGAGGTACAACTTGCTTGGTTTGGTAACTTTTCCCTCCTTTGCTTCGCTCATGCGCATGCCATTCTACATGTTGCGATACCAGGGAGTGTATTGGCGGTAAGCCGTACCGCTGCACTAATGATGTGCCAGTTGACAAAAAGAAAACCAAAGCTGGAGAACTCAGCGCTGTTCCGCAACCACGAGTGAAGCAATTCTGCCGATGGCATGCGCGGGAGTGTGACAACGACGACCATCCGCTGGAAAAGAGCAGAGCTATCGAGATTCCGAATAGACTTGGGCTCTGCCTCCATTGTTACGAAGCCACAGCTGTAACACAACGTGCCACTTTACAAAAGACTCCTCCCAGAGTGATCGCTATCAAGATCCCTGGCGTCTGCTTGGTTGATTTACGTCGAGATGTGAAACGAGACGTGCTCATGAGCTCCAAGAACAGCGAGATGACGGCGTCTAATAAGCTGACGGCGAGAAGCGTTTGCTCGTGGCAAAAGGAACACTACGAGAAAGCCTTCATATGGCAGTGCACGAACCGTGTCTTGATGCACCCGACGCTGAATGGATCGTATTTCTCGTTATGTGGATTCCATGCGCCGAGATGCATCAAAGAGTATGGCCGTAAAAGTAAGAAAGGTGAGATATGTCCTCCAATCGATCGTCTCAATAGGTTTGGCATGTGTCGAAACCACCTGGAGGCGCATCTGAGCACGCTAAATTATGAGCAGCGCGGGTTGTGCATTCTCGTCAACACTGAATTCGACGTCCCTGGTATAAAGGAATGCAGTCGAGACCCACTCGTGTTGGAGATCAAGCGCCATCCCCTCGCACCAAAGCACCCACCACCGTCACATGATTTTCCGCCTCAAGCGATGATGGACTTTGCTACGCCGATTGCGATGGAGGCTTTGCTAGAATCGCTAGCAAAGCGCGTTGTTTTCATCTCTGGAATGTTTGTGAAAAACCAAGTTGCTGGATTGCTGTCGTTGTTACTCGATGGTCCGAATCCAATCTCAGCGCTCCTGAAAGAAGCAATTTGGCGCTTCCAGTTTTTGAGACGTGCCGAGGTTGTAGCGATCCGCATTCAACGAATTTTCCGAGGGAAACGTGGGCGGAGGCGAGTACATGTACTTCGATGCGAACAGGCTGCGTTGAAACGAATCAAGGCGTGTCGCGTGATTCAGCAGTTTGCGCGTGGATTTCTAGGACGGCGAAGATTTCAACACGAGTACGAGCGTGTAAATCGTGCGGTCCCGATCATCCAGCGCATTATGTGGGGCGGGTTGGCCCGCAAGCGATACCGGGAGCTACGAGCAGCTATTCGCTTGCAGCGAAACTACCGATGCTACCGCCAAAGGCTTGCAGCGTGGGCACTTCGTGAGGAGATGGAGTATATGAAATCATTGCAACGGCGAGCTGATGTGAACTTGAGAGAAATGGAAGAGAAAATGTACGCACTCCGACGACTCCGTGCGCGCCGCTTACTTCGGGCGCAAATGATTCGATGGAAAAAACTAAAAGAAGCAAAAGCGCACGAAGCAGCTCTTCGCATACAAAGTTTCTGGAGTGCGGTGAAGATTCAACGGCTATGGCGACGGCATCAGCACTACGCGGGGCTCAAAAAGCGCTATCAAAGCGCTCAGTGCATCCAAAAGCGCGTGCGCGGGTGGTTAACTCGGCATCTCTGGAAAGAAGATCCTGGGATTTTGTTCATCACTGGATGTGTGAATGCCAAAAACGGTTTTGAGTACGGAAAAACCGTCATCTTACGGCAGCCGTCCAACTCCTATTCGTACCCGAGTCGACGAACTCGAATGCAGTATGGAGCGTTGACCATTCAACGGCTGTTCCGAGGCCTCTTGGGTCGTTTGAAGGCAAACGAGAAGTGGGTCGAGATGCTTAAGAGATGGGAGTGGATCGGGATCAAGCCGACTGACTCCAGTGAGAATAGCAGTGACAGCATGACGGTCGGGAAGGAGCGGTACGGTTTTGTGCTTCCTTCCTTCAATTACCACAAAGAGAGCCGACGTCACATGAAGCCAATCATTCGGAACATCAAAGCTGATCGAGGGTTTGCGTACAAGTACCAGTATATTTTGGACTTGATCAAGGATCGCGACGGAAAGCGAGCATGGAGCCTCGCACACGAGCAAAGAATACAGAAGGAGGAGCAACGATTATTGGAATCAAACCAACGCAAGTGGACCTCAGTGAGCAGCTCGTCCAAGACAAGAGATGGATTTGCACACGACTTGATGTTATCGCCAAGTATTTCGCATGCCAAAGCAGTTTTCCCAGTTGGCTCGATTGTGAAAGTGTTGGTGTTCAATTCCGGCAGGAAAGGGAAAACTTTCCGTTGCGGTAAGGTTGTGCGGATACACAACAGTAGACAGGGGTCGAAGAGCGCAACGAGTTTTGACATTGATTATGATCCGGTAAGCTGTCACTATGCTTGAAGTTGATTATCGTTGAGTTGCTGTATGAGTTTTGTTGACTGTATATGCGTACGCGTAGGTGCTGGTATCTGTTCATGGCGTTCACATCTACAACGAGCAACGTGTTCCAGCAAATCGAATCCAGGCGACTATGCACGACGAAGCAACTCAGATAGCTCTAGAGCGACAGAAGTCTGTCGGCAGACTCCTTCAATCCGCTATTGCTGAGTTGAAGAAGGACATTCGAGAGGCCAACCACAACGCTACACAAGTAAACGACGTTTCCGAAGGCCGTGACAGTGAGCGTGCACTGGACGGCATCACCGCAATCGTTGACAGACTTCGTGATGATAGAAAAGGATCCGATTTGCTCGCTGACGACCGGAAGTTTGTTAATTTCGTTTTCCGCAACTCGACACTGTTGGAGGTTTCGTGGCTGCAGGTTGTCGACAGAATACGCTACGGAGTGCAAAGACGCAACAGAAACTCAATCTTCAACAACGAGACGACCCCAACACCGTTGCCACCAACGGCATTGGAATTCTTTTCGAAAGAGTTTGGTTTTGATCGACAACAGCGAAACTCTACGAGGGTCGTTAAACCGATGCCACACCGAGCCTCAGCGATTGAAAAGCGCATAACCGAGCTTGGATTCACGCATACCGCTGCTGCAAACGGGAGAGATGAACAATCGGGTTCAAATGCAATAGACCGACGAGAAACTTGCAATACCGAGTTTTCGGCGAACAAGCCAAAGAGCTTGGATCACGTAACGCGAGATGATTCAGCACTTGACGATTATGGCAGCCGGATCCATTCATCCCAAGATCTTCATCGCCTTCTCTACGAATTGAAGGTGCGTTTTTTACGAGACTCGAAAATGAGAAATGCCAACGTTTACCAATTACTGATACTGTCTGAACAGACGCTTCCGATAGAACGGAGACGCGAGAAAATCATCCAAATCACCACTCGTAGTATGCGACCGTTTGTTTGCGGCCATCCCGCGTGTGGAAGATGCTTCTCGTACGTCGTGCAATCACGAATGCTTGGAGATGTTTGGGTGCTTCTCACCAAAAGACTGCTTCTTTGTTTTTGCTGGCCTTTTTGTGAGTCTAGGTCGTATGAGGCGGCGAGACTTCATCAAAAATCTACCCATGAACATAACGAACGCCTCGCAGTGTCCACACCACTGTCTGATCAATACATGCATGCCTACTGGCCACCCCAAAGTCCGTGGAATCAGGAAACGCATGCGAAGCTCCGACACATGATCGGCTACTTCAGATGCTCTCACGCCGGATGCGAACAAATTGAATTCCGATCACACAGAGATCTCAATAGGTGCGCCTCTTTGCTTGACGTTGCATTACATCCTACCATTGCTCATACAACCTTCTCGTGCCATGAACTCTACCTTGCTTTCATATTTAGCCACGCGGTGATACATCATCCAGCTGCTGAAGATCACACGCATGTTTCTCCTTTTTTGGGGGGAACAAGCAATTCTTCACCCAGCCGGTTGCCTCAAATCATTTGGATCGGAGCGTACACGATATGCCGAAGCCTTCACGAGAAGCTTGGGCCTCTTAATGGCTTTGAGCAGCTTGCCCCGTGCCAGATTCACACAAAGCTGCCGCATGAATCGTGCAAGATTTGCGTTTGTCTGCAAAACCGACCTGCGTTACCCTGCAGACTGTATTCTGCAGCTGCACTCGCATTCAATTCCAAACAGGATGACGATTATCGTCAGTTGGAGAGCGCAGATAGTCAAGGCGAAAGCTTCGAGTATACAATTTTCAGCGCTCAAGACCCAGAATTTTGCCCCGCGGTTCACGAGTTTGATCTAGATCAAGATGTAAACGAGAAGCGTCTCCAGAGCCATTCTCACGTGAAGAGTCCAGGCGGTGCTGATGGCATTGTGTATATCAAAATTGCTTCTCTTTGTCGAGATGCGAACGGAGAAGAATGGGTTCTTGGGCATGCATTTCGCTCTTCCACATCTACGCGTCCTGGTTTTAGTCGTCTATCAGCAAGGCAAGATGTGGCGGATCGACATGAAGTTGTCTTGGACGAGGAGCGGCTCGTATTCACAAAGTTGCGCCATGTGATTGGGGGCGCACGGGTGCGTCATTGCTCGAAGAGTATGTTTTATCGCAAGTTTTTCAAGAGAGAAGGGCAATCAGCAACCCCAGACACAAGCCGCCGGCGCGCACAACCTGTCACTGCGAGGGGATTAGCTATCGCCGAGCGCTTTTGGCGTCAATCGACTCCGAATGACACGCCACCACCGTCACGATAGTGCTTGGACATCATCTTTAGAAGCAGATTTGAAGCAAGTTAAACGAGGACCAGGACTCATCTGATACTCAGGATTTTGGATACTGGGTGAGCCTGCTGCGCAAGCAAAAAGAAGACTATAAAACTAAGACTTGGAGACGGGAGCACGCTCTCAACCCAGTGTGCCATAGGCATCAGGTGATCATCAGATGACCGACATAGACACAACTGTGCGGTGCAACCCATTGCTAAGCGAACATGTTGGGTCACCGTGATTTGCACCTACATGAGTAAAACAGCTACATCGGCGCGGCAGCATTCACTGACCAAGAATAACAGCTTCGATCGTTTGCAGCAGTTGCAACGAGCACCGGAGCGTTGCGGCTTCCTCCCGATTTGGAATGCTCTAAGAGCTAACCAGCTATCTCAGCGCAGTCAGCTGTGACTATGAAATGGATAAAATGCGCCCACTTCAATGTGCTGGTCGCGATGAACCCATTTCGCGTTCTGATTTCGCGTGGGACTATCAGCTGGACGACAATAGCATACAAATGTGCCGGGGAAGGCCCTGCTGCTTCAACATGTACTCAGCAACGCAATCCAAGCAAAGTAGGAATCCAGTGCTCCATGAAAAATACCGCTGGGGCGGCGACTGCCTTCAGCTCAAGGGAGGCGGATGAGCCCTGTTCTCGGCTCCTGGTGCTAGACCGATTGACACCGCCCAAATACTCCCCAGGCACCCGTCCGCTCATTCTCGCATTTGCTTCCTAGTCCAAGCATCCTGCCAACCTCTAGAAGCCACCAGCGCACGCTCAAGCTCAAGAAACCCACACTCTCTTCTCTGCCGATCTGCCATGAAGATCTCGTTCGCTGCACTCGCGTCTCTCCTCGGATCTGCCCACGCCATTGCGTCGCCATCGACAATCTCCAAGAGCGACTTCCCGCGCTTTCTTCAAGAAAAGACCACACTCGAGCAAGAACTGCGAGCCTGGAAAGAAAGCGCGGCGGGCCAACTCGCCAAGCAGCACGACTTTTTCATCACCGCTTCCAAGACGAATGTCCAGAGCGCGGACGAAATGCACGAAGACCAGGTGCGCCGTTTCTTTCTGACCAAGCTCCACATCGAGCAGGCGCAGCAAGCGAACCCGGACGCGGTTTTCTCTACGGACTCGCCGTTCACGCTGATGACGGACGAGGAGTTTGCTGCGTTTGTGGGGAACTCGTTCAAGCGCGGTGACAGCGGCAGCGTGCTACTAGGTCAGGGTCTCGCAATGGAATTGCCAGGCGACCAAGTTGACGCGAGTGATGTCAATGGGACGATCCCTGATGCGGGCGACAAGGACTGGACGACCTCAGGCTGTGTCGCGCCCGTGAAAAACCAAGGCCAGTGCGGGTCGTGCTGGGCGTTCGCTGCTGTCGCCTCTCTAGAAAGCGCGTACTGCTTGAAAGGGAACCCGCTGACGTTGCTCTCGGATCAGCAAGTGGTGAGCTGCGACAGTGAATCGGGCGGTTGTGAGGGAGGCTTCCCAGGCGACGCGCTCAACTATGTGCAACAGAATCGCGGCATCTGTCTCGCCGAAGCGTACCCATACGTCTCGGGGACGTCGAGAGAGACGGAGGAGTGCGAGACTGCATCGTGCACGGTGCAAGCGATCGAGATCCAGCAAGTCGTGAACGTGCCTCGGTCGGAGAGCGGTCTGGTAACCGCGTTGGGAGGTCGTCCTGTGGCCGTCGGGGTCGCCGCGGGCAACAACACGTGGAAACAATACAAGCGCGGCGTGGTGTCAAGCTGCTCGAGCTCGCAGTTGGACCACGCCGTCTTGGCGGTCGGCTATGGCGGCAGCTCGACCAGCACGCCGTTCTTCAAGATCAAAAATTCGTGGGGGACGACGTGGGGCGAAGCCGGGTACATCCGCTTGAAGCGTGGGGTCTCTGGCGCGGGCACGTGTGGCATCATCGGTCCCAAGTCCGTCTACCCGGTCCTATAACACTGCTCTCGTTGTTGAATGTGCGCAGCCGATGTAGGCCACCGCAGAGCTGCATTGCTGCGTCACTGCTGCCTGCTTGTAGTGCTCTCTCTTTTTGTCCATGCTCGCTGTGGAGAAAAGACAGACTGGCACGCTGTAACAGTGCTCTCCGCCCCTAAGACGTTGTTGGTAGGGGGAAAGCAGCATGCATGAACCAAGAGTTTTGAATTGAGAGAGTGTTCTTTTCTTCTTCTGTTGTGTTTCTTGCATCCTATGTGTTCGCATATATGCTATGGGTATCTGGCCATTGTTCTTCCCTCCCTCCCGCTTTCTCTCTTTGTCTCTTTCTGTAGCAGTTACTGCTCCGCGACCACTGCGCGTACCAAGCTAGAGAAGCAGATTCCTACTACTCCCCCGCTCGTCCACACCTTACAGATCATCGAAGTCGGTCGCCGACACGATCTCCTCCCAGTCGCGGAGCTCTTGCTCGCGCAGCGCCAAAATAGCGTGCTCGATGCCGACAGCGCCCTTGCCAAGCACAAGTCTCGCTGGGAGTGTGCGTCCTTCACCGCGGCCGGTCTTGGTGAAGAGCTCGACGAGGAGCTTGGCGCCCTTCACGGGGTCGCCGGCTTCTTTGCCCGCGTTTCGCGCATACTCCTTCTTTGCTGGCAGCGTCGCTGGCTCGAGATCGGCGATCCGCTGTTTCGCGTACGCGTGATTCGTAGTGAGCACGGATGTACGAAAGTACCCCGGTTCCACGACGGTCACTTCGATGCCAAGGTGCGCAACGTCTCCACGCAGAGACTCGGAGATGGACGCTGCGGCCGCCTTGGACGAGCAATACAGCCCAGTAGCTGCGTATCCACGCCAGGCAGCGACGGAGCCGATGATCGCCACAAGTCCCGAGCGCTGCGCACGCATGTACGGGAGCACCGCGCGGCAGACGTTCAGAACACCGAACACGTTGGTGTTATACTGGTGGAACGCTTCCTCTGCGCTAAAGGAATGCGCGACAGGGCAAAGGTCGTAGCAAACAAAATACAGAGTTACGTTAGATAGGCACAGTAGTTGCGTCATTCGCATTTGCCTCTGTTGTGGTCTGGCCGCATAAGCGCAAGCACGATCACATTTCCACAGATATTGCTTCATGCAACCAAAACGTACCTGCACTCCTCGACGGCACCTTCAAGGAAGTAGCCAGCGTTGTTGACGAGGATGTCGATGGTTCCGTAAACCTCGACAGCTTGCACCACTGTCTTCTGCAGTACCTCGCCAAAAGACGTGACGTCCAGCGTGAGCGTCAGGGCGCCAAGTTGCTTGAGATCTTCCATCGTGGAGACTTTGCGCGCCGTGGCAACGACATTGTCGCCATGGGCGAGCGCTGCCAACACGAGCTCGCGGCCGATGCCCGAGGAGCAGCCAGTGATGAACCAGGTCTTTCGAGAAGGCGAAGAAGATGAAGAAGACAGAGCTGGCATGGTGGGATCGCTGAAACTTAGACTGGAGAAATGAGGGTCTGGAGTACTGCTGAGCAGATTGAGAAATGATCTGGCTGAGTGCCATTTCGTTTTGCTTGTTTTCCTCGTCCCTTCATGGACACAGAAACACGTCGGGGCCCATAGCACGCACGCAACGTCTTATACGAAGAGACCTTGCCGTGAGGCAGGCGCTTTATCACCCTGCTCGCGAGCATTCTTCGAGCACCGGCCAATGGCTGATTTTAAACGACTGCGTCAACCACAATAGGAGTGAGTGCGACCAGCACTCCCATTCGATTCGCAAACTTGTCAACGGGTTTAAACAAGAGATTTAGCCTGATTACCCGTTCGAAGCACTCGGATTATCTGATCAGCGCCTGACTTCCTTGTACTCAACCCGAGTAGGTTGATCCCCCGGATTTAGTTCTTAGTGGCGGCGGTACAGGGAGGTATAATTGTTATTAGGATCCATACTTTGAAGCAAATCTTTTTGTTTGAGCCCGTTGACACGTTTGCACATCAACCAGCACTCATAGTCCGTGATTGCTTGCCGAATACCATCATTCACAGCTTACAAACATCACTCAAGAAAGTAGAGTAATCAGGCTAAATCTCTTGTTTAAACCCGTTGACAAGTTTGCGAATCGAATGGGAGTGCTGGTCGCACTCACTCCTATTGTGGTTGACGCAGTCGTTTAAAATCAGCCATTGGCCGGTGCTCGAAGAATGCTCGCGAGCAGGGTGATAAAGCGCCTGCCTCACGGCAAGGTCTCTTCGTATAAGACGTTGCGTGCGTGCTATGGGCCCCGACGTGTTTCTGTGTCCATGAAGGGACGAGGAAAACAAGCAAAACGAAATGGCACTCAGCCAGATCATTTCTCAATCTGCTCAGCAGTACTCCAGACCCTCATTTCTCCAGTCTAAGTTTCAGCGATCCCACCATGCCAGCTCTGTCTTCTTCATCTTCTTCGCCTTCTCGAAAGACCTGGTTCATCACTGGCTGCTCCTCGGGCATCGGCCGCGAGCTCGTGTTGGCAGCGCTCGCCCATGGCGACAATGTCGTTGCCACGGCGCGCAAAGTCTCCACGATGGAAGATCTCAAGCAACTTGGCGCCCTGACGCTCACGCTGGACGTCACGTCTTTTGGCGAGGTACTGCAGAAGACAGTGGTGCAAGCTGTCGAGGTTTACGGAACCATCGACATCCTCGTCAACAACGCTGGCTACTTCCTTGAAGGTGCCGTCGAGGAGTGCAGGTACGTTTTGGTTGCATGAAGCAATATCTGTGGAAATGTGATCGTGCTTGCGCTTATGCGGCCAGACCACAACAGAGGCAAATGCGAATGACGCAACTACTGTGCCTATCTAACGTAACTCTGTATTTTGTTTGCTACGACCTTTGCCCTGTCGCGCATTCCTTTAGCGCAGAGGAAGCGTTCCACCAGTATAACACCAACGTGTTCGGTGTTCTGAACGTCTGCCGCGCGGTGCTCCCGTACATGCGTGCGCAGCGCTCGGGACTTGTGGCGATCATCGGCTCCGTCGCTGCCTGGCGTGGATACGCAGCTACTGGGCTGTATTGCTCGTCCAAGGCGGCCGCAGCGTCCATCTCCGAGTCTCTGCGTGGAGACGTTGCGCACCTTGGCATCGAAGTGACCGTCGTGGAACCGGGGTACTTTCGTACATCCGTGCTCACTACGAATCACGCGTACGCGAAACAGCGGATCGCCGATCTCGAGCCAGCGACGCTGCCAGCAAAGAAGGAGTATGCGCGAAACGCGGGCAAAGAAGCCGGCGACCCCGTGAAGGGCGCCAAGCTCCTCGTCGAGCTCTTCACCAAGACCGGCCGCGGTGAAGGACGCACACTCCCAGCGAGACTTGTGCTTGGCAAGGGCGCTGTCGGCATCGAGCACGCTATTTTGGCGCTGCGCGAGCAAGAGCTCCGCGACTGGGAGGAGATCGTGTCGGCGACCGACTTCGATGATCTGTAAGGTGTGGACGAGCGGGGGAGTAGTAGGAATCTGCTTCTCTAGCTTGGTACGCGCAGTGGTCGCGGAGCAGTAACTGCTACAGAAAGAGACAAAGAGAGAAAGCGGGAGGGAGGGAAGAACAATGGCCAGATACCCATAGCATATATGCGAACACATAGGATGCAAGAAACACAACAGAAGAAGAAAAGAACACTCTCTCAATTCAAAACTCTTGGTTCATGCATGCTGCTTTCCCCCTACCAACAACGTCTTAGGGGCGGAGAGCACTGTTACAGCGTGCCAGTCTGTCTTTTCTCCACAGCGAGCATGGACAAAAAGAGAGAGCACTACAAGCAGGCAGCAGTGACGCAGCAATGCAGCTCTGCGGTGGCCTACATCGGCTGCGCACATTCAACAACGAGAGCAGTGTTATAGGACCGGGTAGACGGACTTGGGACCGATGATGCCACACGTGCCCGCGCCAGAGACCCCACGCTTCAAGCGGATGTACCCGGCTTCGCCCCACGTCGTCCCCCACGAATTTTTGATCTTGAAGAACGGCGTGCTGGTCGAGCTGCCGCCATAGCCGACCGCCAAGACGGCGTGGTCCAACTGCGAGCTCGAGCAGCTTGACACCACGCCGCGCTTGTATTGTTTCCACGTGTTGTTGCCCGCGGCGACCCCGACGGCCACAGGACGACCTCCCAACGCGGTTACCAGACCGCTCTCCGACCGAGGCACGTTCACGACTTGCTGGATCTCGATCGCTTGCACCGTGCACGATGCAGTCTCGCACTCCTCCGTCTCTCTCGACGTCCCCGAGACGTATGGGTACGCTTCGGCGAGACAGATGCCGCGATTCTGTTGCACATAGTTGAGCGCGTCGCCTGGGAAGCCTCCCTCACAACCGCCCGATTCACTGTCGCAGCTCACCACTTGCTGATCCGAGAGCAACGTCAGCGGGTTCCCTTTCAAGCAGTACGCGCTTTCTAGAGAGGCGACAGCAGCGAACGCCCAGCACGACCCGCACTGGCCTTGGTTTTTCACGGGCGCGACACAGCCTGAGGTCGTCCAGTCCTTGTCGCCCGCATCAGGGATCGTCCCATTGACATCACTCGCGTCAACTTGGTCGCCTGGCAATTCCATTGCGAGACCCTGACCTAGTAGCACGCTGCCGCTGTCACCGCGCTTGAACGAGTTCCCCACAAACGCAGCAAACTCCTCGTCCGTCATCAGCGTGAACGGCGAGTCCGTAGAGAAAACCGCGTCCGGGTTCGCTTGCTGCGCCTGCTCGATGTGGAGCTTGGTCAGAAAGAAACGGCGCACCTGGTCTTCGTGCATTTCGTCCGCGCTCTGGACATTCGTCTTGGAAGCGGTGATGAAAAAGTCGTGCTGCTTGGCGAGTTGGCCCGCCGCGCTTTCTTTCCAGGCTCGCAGTTCTTGCTCGAGTGTGGTCTTTTCTTGAAGAAAGCGCGGGAAGTCGCTCTTGGAGATTGTCGATGGCGACGCAATGGCGTGGGCAGATCCGAGGAGAGACGCGAGTGCAGCGAACGAGATCTTCATGGCAGATCGGCAGAGAAGAGAGTGTGGGTTTCTTGAGCTTGAGCGTGCGCTGGTGGCTTCTAGAGGTTGGCAGGATGCTTGGACTAGGAAGCAAATGCGAGAATGAGCGGACGGGTGCCTGGGGAGTATTTGGGCGGTGTCAATCGGTCTAGCACCAGGAGCCGAGAACAGGGCTCATCCGCCTCCCTTGAGCTGAAGGCAGTCGCCGCCCCAGCGGTATTTTTCATGGAGCACTGGATTCCTACTTTGCTTGGATTGCGTTGCTGAGTACATGTTGAAGCAGCAGGGCCTTCCCCGGCACATTTGTATGCTATTGTCGTCCAGCTGATAGTCCCACGCGAAATCAGAACGCGAAATGGGTTCATCGCGACCAGCACATTGAAGTGGGCGCATTTTATCCATTTCATAGTCACAGCTGACTGCGCTGAGCGAAACATCTTGAACTCATGTTTGATGCTCGAAGGTAGCTGTTGTGCGAAACAAGATGATCTGTCATTGCAGTGCAGCTGAAGCAAGAAACCATCGAAGATTCGATTTCTGCTGCCATCGAACGCGGTCGGTGTACTATTGTATTCGGGTTGCAATCGCGCACATGCGTTTCACTCGCGTCAGATGAATGGACGCGAAGCTGGTGGCCCAAGTCGTTTCAAGATGCTTTGCGGATTTCAGCCAATAGATGTACCCTATACCTATTTCCAACCAATGCAAGACCTGCAAAACGGTTGATGACAAGCAAATGTTCTATATTTTGCATCCTGCTAAAGACGTCTCCCAAAAGTCGTCGAACCGTACTTAACAGGAACCGCGGCACACTACCCAGCAGCAGCACCGCCATTCTTCAAGGCCACGGATCCAACGCCATGGCGCGACGTGTGTGCGCGCTGCTGCTGCTGGCGCTGCTCGCGGCGCTCTCAAGTGCGAATGGTACGTGACCCCATGCAGTAGAGAGATCTTGGCGCGCGCAGTGGCGAGGACTCACCTGTTGCACATGAATCGTACAGGCGGCGCTTCGAGTCAAGTAGTCGAGACGCCATCGGATGCGCTCGTGCTGCCTCAAGGCGAGCCTCACTCCTCGCCTAGTGCTCAAAGCCCAGAGAATAAAGGTGGCGGCGAAGAAGAGGGACAAGAGGCGACGGGCAACGATGCGGCGGTGGCCGTGGTCACGATCACGGCGCTCATCGCCATCTCCATCCTCTTTGAACTGGTGCGTGCGTGTGGGATGCACGCAATGGTCTCATCGTTCTGACCGACACTTGCGTGACCATGTACTTGTAGATGACCGAGATCCTGCGCGAGACGACCGACGAGATGAACATGCCGTTCATCAACACCGTGTTCAGTGAGCTCACGACGCTCGGGTTCATCGGGCTCTTGCTCTTCGTAGTCACCAAGCTCGACGTGCTCTCGCGTATCTCGCTCACGTACCTGGGCGAAAAGGAGAAGCTTCAGGAGACCATCGAAGTGCTGCACATGGGGCTTTTCCTCTTCATCGTCATCTTCCTCGTCCTCTGCTGTGGGCTCCTGAAACTCGGCATGTTCGTGCAAAACGAGTGGCGCGAGTTTGAGCGCGGCGCGCAAGACATTCCGTGCATCGTGTCCGAGTACGTGCTCGCGACTGAACCACCGAGAACGTGGCGCGCGAAGCTCTCGCTGTCGCGCATCTGGGCCGCGCGTAAGGCATGCCGTGAGATGATCTACATCTCCATCCGGCATCGGTTCATGGACTATCGGTCCAATCACCCAGACCCGGAAGTCGCACTGCGACTCGCTAAGGAATACCAGCGCAACCCGGACATCCGCTTCCCTTTCCATGAGTACCTCTCCATCATCTCAGGCGAAGTCATGGGGCGACTCATTGAGATCGACTTGCCGACGTGGATCGCGCTCGAGGTCTTTCTGGTCGTGATCCTCACCATTTGTTGGCAACTGGGACCTTATGGCGAGATCTGGGTCATGCTCTTTGTCGGACTCCTGCTCATCTGCTTAAACGAGTTCGTGCATCGCCGGATCTTGTGCATGCGGTCGTTGCTGACGCCGCCACGGCTTCTCAAAGACGCCGAGCGACTGCGACGCAAGAATGAATGGCGCGCAAAGCACCAGCTTCCGCTTTGCGACCTCAATGAGAAGACCTGGATCCTAGAGTCCCCGGAAGCCAATGAGAATGACTTTACGCCTCCGTACATCGACAGGTTGCCGAATGGCGGACACGATTTGTCCGAAGTCGAGCTTGCCAAGCATCAACGCATGCTGCTGGGTGGAAAGCGAGGCAACGGCGTCTTGCTCGCGTTGTTCTCCACTCGGCTCGTGTTCCTGCTCACGGCGATGCACTTGGCCACATTCTTGATGCGCACGATGCATCATATTAGCTCGTTGTACAACAGCTGGCTCGCGATTCTCGTGCTTGACGTGCTCTTCCTGCTGCCAAGCATCCTCGTCACAGTCATGTCGCTGCGCATTGCACGCGATGGGCTCTACGCGTTCAACATTGAGCACATGAAGGTCAACCGCGTGATCGCCAAGGTGATGCGCATCTTGAAGGCGCGTCAAACGCTGCGCACGCTCCGGTTTGTCGCTGAAATGAAGATTTATCTGCGCGAAACCGTGCGCCGTAAATCGCAAATCCATCCGCAGCAGTCGCTCCCAATCACGGCCTCACTGCGTGAATCGTCGGCCAAGTTCTCGGCGCTCGTGTCGCCGAAGAAACAAGGCCCAGGACGACGAACTGGCTGGGGACTCACGCGCAGCTCGATCTCAGACCACTCGATTTCGCCACCACTGTCCCCTCTCGCAGCGTACATGTCACCGCGCGAGAAGCGCTCGGATGGGTACAAGAATGAGATGGAACGACGCGACATCAACACGATTTTCTGTCTCTTTGACGTTGATGGCTCGGGATGCGTGTCGCGCCAAGAGATGGCAAATCTATTGCTCGCGATTACACACGAGCTCGATGAAGAGCAGCTGAACCGCTTGATGTTTGACCTGGTCGATGGCGACGACGAGCAGGAAGAGATCACGTTCGAAGCGTTCTACAACTGGTGCCACCAGCACATGCTCGAGTGCACGCACTTGAAGGAAGACCTAATCGAGGAGATCTTCCACATGGTCGACACGGATAAGAGCGGGTATATCACGGTCGACGAGTTCATCGCCATCTTCAAGACGCTGGGTCAGTCGCTCGACCACGACGACGTCCGCGAACTGATCTACCAGATGGACCGCAACGATGATGGCAAGATTGATCTCGAGGAATTTACCAGGATGCTGCAAAAGCACGAAGTGTAGAAGTGAGAAGGACTATCGCCAGTTATCAAGACCAAATGCATGAGTTTCTTCAATCCATCAAATGCATCTCCATCACATTCGAGTTCCCTCCATCATGAGTCCTTATCAGCCTTCAATTCGAGCTCATGATCTTTGTGCGTGTGCTTTTCTCTTTTTCGTTATCATCCAGTGGGCAAACGATTGTTCTCTTGTTGTGCTCATTTCTTTACTTCACGCGTGTTCAACCAGTCTCTTGTCAGCGCAGCAACGACAGAACAATGGCTTGGGTCAAAGCGAGTCTCTTGTTGCTCTTGGGGGCTGGGCTTGCTGCTTTGATGCCGCGCGTAGAGGCTGCAGTCGGGAAACAAGTGGTGCCGCTGCGTTTCGGCGTTGGGTGTGAGTTTTCCGACTACTCGTCGCTCCGGCAGTCAGTGTTGGATGCTACTACGGGCAGCGATGCACCTTCGTTCCGCATCCTGCAGGACAGCGGACTGGGCAAAGGCGTGTACGTACTTCAGTTCACGCACTTTAATCTCCCCAGCGACGACTACGTGCTACTCCGAGCCAAGAATGTCGACAAGAACTCGAAGGACACCCAGGTTCTCGCTGGCCGCAACACGACTGGGAGCTTCTTTTCGGCGCCGATCGTCGGAGAAGGTTTCATCCTGGAGCTCTACCAGCAGCAACAACAGTCTTCTTCGAATGCACCGTCGCCTAAGACATCAAGTGGCTCCGACCAGTCCTGCCTTGGATTTGAAGTCAACGGAGTGGTGTTTGCGCCTCAAGAGCAAGCGGAAGCCATCCAGGATAGTAACCTCGCGATCGGACTCCCGAGTGTCATCGACAAACAAGAGGATGCGTCGTCTGAACAAGCGGAAAAGTTCGACGAAGGCAAGGAGAGCGTGTGTGGCGAAGACGAGTCGCAGGAAGCCGTTTGCTTTGAGCAATCGAGCAATTCCGCCGAGCAAGTCATGTACAAGACTTCTGGCCCAGTGGCGCGTCTCATGATTCGGAAGGACAACAACATGAACGTCGCGTATTGCACGGGATTCCTGCTGGGCTGCGAGGGCCACTTGATCACCAACCAGCACTGCATTCGCAATTGGCTTGATGCGCTCAACACGTACATTGAGTTTTACGCCCAAACCGAGACGTGCGGATCCAAGGCCTGCGAAACGCGTGGAGCATGCCCCGGCCGCATCACGGCAGGCAATGCGACGCTCACGGCCGTCTCCACGGATCTCGACTACGCGTTAATCAAGATCTCGAGCGGTGACGGAGCGGACATCTCGACCTTATTTGCCCACGTCGGAGGCTACTTGCAATTGCGCGCAAGCGGACCAAAGCTTCAGGAAGAGATTTTCATTCCACAGTATCCACTTGGTCAAGGAAAACGCATTGCGACGACCTCGAATGGCCAGCCTGGACGGATTGAGAGCCTGACAGCGGGAGAGTGTGGCGGCGAAGACGCTGGGTACTACGTGGACACCCAAGAAGGTTCCTCGGGCTCACCTGTGATCGCAAAGTCGGACTTCACAGTCATCGCGCTGCACCACTGCGGCGGATGCCTAAATGGAGGTATTCAGTCCCAGAAGTTGATTGCGGACCTCGAGACCAAGGGCGTGCTCCCACGGTGCGCGATTGCGTCAACTTGAGTTGAAGCTCATCTACAGTTGCCCTCGCTTCATTTGTTACTTGGCTTCTTTGCCAGAAAGACCAGAAGGAACCTGCAATTCTCGATAACGACAAATAATGCATCTCTTCTTCCTCAGCATCATATTTTGGTGAACTTAATCTTTACTGGAACTCCAATGTTGCTGCTCAACACTTTTGGCAAAACGAAAATAATGCTTCTTACGCATCATCGTCAAAGTCGGTCGTCGGCACGAGTTCGGCCCAATCGTCCAGCTCTTGGTGACGCAGCGCAAGCACAGTGTTCTCGAAGGCGACGGTGCCTTCGTGGAAGTAGCCTGCGTTGCTGACGAGGATGTCGATCGTGCCGTGCGCCTCGACGACCCTGGTGACGATCTTCTGGAGCACGTCATCGCCCCACGTGACGTCGATAGCGAGCGTCAGTGTGCAGCGCTGCTTGAGTTCCTCCAGTGCGTCTGCACTGCGCGCCACCGCGACCACGCGGTCCCCGAGCGAGCGCGATCTTGCGTCCCAGGCCCGTGAAGCAGCCGGTCACGAACCACATCTTCTTGGCCATTTTCAGATATGGCTCCAGTTGAGACGAAGTAACAGCTGGCGGAATTACTGCCAATCAAGAAAAATGTGTGGGATGTGAGATGCTGATTGGAGAGAAGTGCAAATGATGAAAACGATAAAGGAAACGTCATATCCAACTATGCGTTTTAGAAAGGTTTCGCTTCAATGTTTACACTGATTATTTTTTGGATACCAGACTGCTAGACATAAATTCACTGCAATTTTGAAGCTCATAAAAACTATGTGATAATTAGACAAGTTTTGTAACTATAATTGCAATATACTACAAAATTAATCCGCTGATTTTGGCATCGCACTTCTGTCCAACAGCTGCAGATTCCATATGCTGTACCAGTATTGCAGCAGTTACATGCGTAACCAAGGCACGCTGGTCATGTGCAAAACCAACTCTTTGCTCGAAGATTTATGCGCCTTACAGAACCACCTTTAAGTTTTGTGCATGCATTACCGGTACAGTGATTAGCTTGTATCGTTAACTGCCGGCCTTCTATTCTCCATCCCTCTGCGTCGTTCTGACTGAGGGACGATTAAACCTGGCTTCTACTTATTCGTATGTCCAAAGCGAGGCGGTGGTTACATTTGATTGAGATACCGGTTCAGTCGGATAGCTGGTCACAAGTACTGAGCAATACCGGTATCTTAATACATGAGCCAAACAAAAAAGGGCGCATGTGCGAAATCATTTGGGCATCTCGTCGTCTCCTGTTCACGCACATCGGAAAGGGACGCATACAACACTGTGAGCTTGTGCACATTCCAGAGTCACTGAACAATGCCGTTGTATCCGCTATAGGACGACGGTCGTGCAGCAGGCGATGTGTCTCTTGCTCACTCGTGTCAGTGGGTCTCTCGAGTCAGATGCCATTCCGCAACTTGCTTCCTCCGACAGAAAGTGATCTGCTTCAACCTCCACCGTCCCCCACACTCACAACACTCGACTGCTTTCACCTCTCCGACAATGGCTGCCAGCACCACCGCATCGTCCTCCTCCCAGAAGGTCTGGTTCATCACCGGCTGCTCCTCGGGCATCGGCCGTGAACTCGCTCTCGCTGCACTCGCTCGCGGGGACAAGGTCATCGCCACGGCGCGCAGTGCCGCCAAGCTCGACGACCTCGTGCAGCGCGGCGCGCACACGGTCGCGCTCGACGTGACGTGGGCCGACGACGTGCTCCACAAGACCATCGTGGACGCTGTCGCGGTCTACGGCCGCATTGACATCCTCGTCAACAACGCCGGGTATGTGCTCCAAGGCGCGATGGAGGAGTGCAGCGCGCAGGAAGTGTTCGATCTGTTCAACACGAACGTGTTCGGTGTGCTCAACATGGTGCGCGCCGTGATGCCGTACCTGCGCGCGCAAAAGTCGGGCGTGGTCGCCAACATCGGCTCGCTCGCCGCGTGGCGTAGCCATGCCACGACGGGGATGTACTGCGCGACCAAGTTCGCGACCGCCGGCATCACCGAGGGTCTGCGCGAAGAAGTCGCGCACCTGGGCATCGAAGTTACGTCCATCGACCTCGGCTCGTTCCGCACGGAGCTTGCGGCCAATATGGTCGTCTCGAAGCGCAACATCCCGGAGCTCGATGCCGCCACGAACCCCGTTCGCGAGTTCCTGTCCTCGCTCCACGGCAAGCAGCCGGGTGACCCCGTGAAGGCCGCCAAGCTCATCTCGGAGCTGCTCACCAAGACGGGTCGTGGCGCTGGCCGCACGCTCCCGCCTCGCCTCGCGTTCGGTAAGGACTCGGTCGCGTACGTCAAGGACGCGCTCGAGCGCAGCCAGAAGATGCTCGATGAGTGGTCCGAGATCGTGTCCACGACCAACCACGATGATACCGCCTAAGTTGGTGGAGGCAGCTTCGTTGTCGATCTGCTAAATTTTGTATTGGCAATGGGATTTATTTCTGTATGCGTTGTGGAAAGATGGTAGTTCTTATGAGCACACTATAGCAAATTATCCTCCGGGTTTGACACTTGCTGAAAACCGTTCTTTATAATTCAATGAAAGTAGAGAGCGCACAAAAGAAGAACACTGTTAATATCTCCAAGCTCTTTGTGGCGCGACTTCACGCGGCCTTGGTTTATGCATGATTGACCACGCTGTTGCTTACTGCTGCACATCGTCACAGTCGGTCGAGGCAGCAATGTCAGACCACTCGCTGAGCTCCTTCTGGCGCAACTCCAGCACTGACGCCTCGAACGCCACGGCGTCCTTGCCGAGAACCAGTCTCGCGGGCAGCGTGCGGCCTGCGCATCGGCGCGACTTCGTCAGAGCTTCCACGATCACCTTGGCGCCCTTCACGGGGTCGCCTGGTTGCTTGCCATTCACTGACGCAAGAAGGGCTTTCATCGGAGCCGTCACAGGATCCAAGTCCGCAATGTGTTTCTTCGCGGAAAAGGATCCGTTGCCGAGAAGAGACGTACGGAAGTAACCCGGTTCGATCACCGTGACGTCGATGCCGAGGTGGCTTACTTCCGCGCGGAGAGACTCGGAGATGCCCGCGACCGCAAACTTCGAGGCGCAGTAGAGACCGCTACCTGGAAAGCCCTTCCATCCGCCGATCGAGCCAACGTTCGCGACGACGCCAGATTTCTGTTTGCGCATGTGCGGCAACACGGCGCGACAGACATTGAGCACACCAAACACGTTCGTGTCGAACTGCTGCAACGCTTCCTCAGCGCTGTAATGTAAAACAAAAGCAAATACAAAAACTCGTGTTAGACCACTGTGTCAGCTGGCCACAGCACAACAATACACAATATCGAATTACACACCTGCATTCTTCAATCGCGCCTTCTAAAAGGTACCCAGCGTTATTCACGAGAATGTCGATCGATGCGAACTTCTCGACGGCCTGCGCAACCGTAGCTTCCAGGATCTCGTCCGATGACGTGATATCGAGTGGGAGCAAGAACGCGCCACGCTGCTCCAGGTCTGCGATCTTGGCAACGCTTCTTGCTGTCGCGACAACGTTGTCGCCGTGGGCGAGCGCTGCGATCGCAATCTCCCTTCCCAGGCCTGTGGAGCAGCCGGTGATGAGCCACGTGCGCTTGCTCGAAGTAGTGGTCGACATGTTGATTTAGTGTTGCTGGTTGTTGTTGGTGGTGCGTGACTCAAATGATGCAGATTTGAGAATGACAAGGACAGTGGCGCAGTTCCTCATTGGGTTTCTGTCCATGTGAGATATGACAAACTGCTTGCTGCTTTTGTGTGCAAGCCCCGCGACGAAGTCGTCTGTGAGCTAATCAAAAGATACATGAAGTCATCACGTACCGACACCTGGGCAAGGTAACTGAAACTACTTCGTCTCACAGTGTCGCACAAAAAAAGGCCCTAGAGTCATCATTTACCAGCAACATGACATAAACGATATATATATATCCTCTATGCAGACTCTCTTCAGAATACCAGTTTGTATAAGATTAAAGAGTTCAACACATTTGTAGAAAACTGCTAGAAAGCTATCCATGTCTGATAAAACCACAAGAACAATCATTTTGAAGAGGGTATTAATTTTGCTAGTGGACGGCTAGAGGTAGGTCAGAAGATGCATGAACTAATCAGAAGCGAGCTAGAGTCATCAATGGCTTTCGATGCCGCAGCAAGATGCTGCTGGCCAATGCATGTGGTCGGCGACGGCGCAATGATCATTCGGCAGCAAGTGATGCATCATCCGCCAAGGAAACCCAGGCAGGCTACCTTGATCTTCAAGTCTAAGCGAATGACCAACTCGATGTCGAAATGCAGGACCCACCATTATCGAGCATAAAGACAGATAGACAAAGTGTGCATGTTGAAGGATATTTTGTTCGCTTTAGATGTAACATAATATACCTCTCTGAAAAACTAAAAGTAAATTGAGATCCCATTTTTTAGAATGAAGGTTTTCGCAAAATGTCAATCCACCCCCAGCATCCGCTGCAGCACGTCCTCTGCCTGGTGCTCGCCACCGGAGCGGTAGGTGGATTCGATCTTGAAACGGGATTAACATAGAGCGCAATATCGTCAACGACAACTTTGCACCAAACACTGGCAGTCTGAAAACGATCGATCGCTACGAACGACACAAGCACATCGACGGCGCTTCAATGCAGTCGAACAGTAAATTCTGCCGCTGTTGCACCATGCATGCGTAGCGTAGGTCGTATTACTACATTCATATAGCACTTTTTAATATTTCGGTATTTTTTTGGTTCGCAAAAATGTAACCTTTATTTACACAACATCGTGGTTGGTCGTGGACACGATGTCGGACCACTCATCGAGCATCTTCTGGCTGCGCTCGAGCGCGTCCTTGACGTACGCGACCGAGTCCTTACCGAACGCGAGGCGAGGCGGGAGCGTGCGGCCAGCGCCACGACCCGTCTTGGTGAGCAGCTCCGAGATGAGCTTGGCGGCCTTCACGGGGTCACCCGGCTGCTTGCCGTGGAGCGAGGACAGGAACTCGCGAACGGGGTTCGTGGCGGCATCGAGCTCCGGGATGTTGCGCTTCGAGACGACCATATTGGCCGCAAGCTCCGTGCGGAACGAGCCGAGGTCGATGGACGTAACTTCGATGCCCAGGTGCGCGACTTCTTCGCGCAGACCCTCGGTGATGCCGGCGGTCGCGAACTTGGTCGCGCAGTACATCCCCGTCGTGGCATGGCTACGCCACGCGGCGAGCGAGCCGATGTTGGCGACCACGCCCGACTTTTGCGCGCGCAGGTACGGCATCACGGCGCGCACCATGTTGAGCACACCGAACACGTTCGTGTTGAACAGATCGAACACTTCCTGCGCGCTGCACTCCTCCATCGCGCCTTGGAGCACATACCCGGCGTTGTTGACGAGGATGTCAATGCGGCCGTAGACCGCGACAGCGTCCACGATGGTCTTGTGGAGCACGTCGTCGGCCCACGTCACGTCGAGCGCGACCGTGTGCGCGCCGCGCTGCACGAGGTCGTCGAGCTTGGCGGCACTGCGCGCCGTGGCGATGACCTTGTCCCCGCGAGCGAGTGCAGCGAGAGCGAGTTCACGGCCGATGCCCGAGGAGCAGCCGGTGATGAACCAGACCTTCTGGGAGGAGGACGATGCGGTGGTGCTGGCAGCCATTGTCGGAGAGGTGAAAGCAGTCGAGTGTTGTGAGTGTGGGGGACGGTGGAGGTTGAAGCAGATCACTTTCTGTCGGAGGAAGCAAGTTGCGGAATGGCATCTGACTCGAGAGACCCACTGACACGAGTGAGCAAGAGACACATCGCCTGCTGCACGACCGTCGTCCTATAGCGGATACAACGGCATTGTTCAGTGACTCTGGAATGTGCACAAGCTCACAGTGTTGTATGCGTCCCTTTCCGATGTGCGTGAACAGGAGACGACGAGATGCCCAAATGATTTCGCACATGCGCCCTTTTTTGTTTGGCTCATGTATTAAGATACCGGTATTGCTCAGTACTTGTGACCAGCTATCCGACTGAACCGGTATCTCAATCAAATGTAACCACCGCCTCGCTTTGGACATACGAATAAGTAGAAGCCAGGTTTAATCGTCCCTCAGTCAGAACGACGCAGAGGGATGGAGAATAGAAGGCCGGCAGTTAACGATACAAGCTAATCACTGTACCGGTAATGCATGCACAAAACTTCAATGCCAAGTTATTGATTATTGTCTGTTCTCGTCTCAGTCTCGTTCGTACAGCTGCATGACATGGACAGATACAATATGCTAGTTGTCATCAAAACGATTTTCAAATCGCATGTGCGAAATCACTCAAATTGGTAGACTTGCGTGTTCACGCACACTCTGCTACAAATTTCCAGATACAGTAAGCTCAGTTTTGCAGGCATCTACTTCAATTTTATACTCTCGAGGATGTCTTACGCCGTATCAGATGTGGGCGACATACCGGATTTCTACGATGCAGCTCAACCTGTTCCATCCGAGAAGGGTCGAGTCGTCGGCGTGCCTAAATAATGCCGGATGTGGAGAGACAAAAGAAACTATCTCACACATAGTCTGGAATTGCAAGCGAGCAGAAGCCGTGTGGACGGTCTTCCTCGGGCGATGGATGGGCCGAGCATTGACGGAGCAAACACTCAATCTCTTCCTGCCTCATATTACTAGCCGCACAGCCCCGCCAGGTCAACGATCTTTGCTCCGGGAATTGAAAAAGCGCTTCGGGTTCATTACTCCGGAACACAGGACAGCACTACAGAAACTTTGGTTTATCGTCACATCAAGCATTCCAGTATCGCTATGGAGAACGAGAGTGGAAATAGTGCATGAACGACAACACCTCACTACCGAAGAAAGCACCCAGCGCGTGTGGACAGCATGTGTGATGCAAGTGCGGGCTGTGGCACATCGGATGAGAACGCTCAAAGGAGAAAAGATCAATGCAACTTGCCTGAACCAACTGCTCAGTGTACTGGAGAGACAAGATTTCTCGCGCCAACTGGAAGCATGGGCGACGGCGCGTCTGTATTTCGATGGAGGTGCACGCGGCAATCCAGGTCCAGGAGGCAGCGGATGGGCACTCACCTTCCTGAATGAACGCTGCAATCGATGGGAACTCAAAGCATGTGGCTATGCGTACATGGGACCGGAAGTTACGAACAATTGGTGCGAATACAGCGCACTGAAAGAAGGCCTGGCATACAGTGCACACTACCTACAGCATTATGAAGTCAAGTTGGAAGTCTTCGGAGATAGCCAAATGATTATCGCAGCCCAGAACGGGTTTTCCTCAATACGCCAGACCAAGTTGCAGCCACTAGCAGTTCGGGTAAATCAAATCATCGACAACTTTGCGTGGGTCTCCTGGAATCACACAAAACGAGAACAAAACAAAATGGCCGATCTTCTCGCCAACATGGCAATGAACTCCAAAAGCGCGAAGATACTCACCAACGAATCGCGGGGAAATGATCGAGTTCTTATGTCCCAAGTCGCAGATCTACTCGAAAATGACGTCGGTGCCACACCGTCAAAACTTAGAAACACCTCACTCTCAGCAGTGTTAATGAGACTCCGGAATTCTTAAACTATATGTAGATCATAAGTTAAATAGAATGACCTTCTCTCTCTCAATTTTATACTCTGATGTGCGCAATACGCATCAGGAGTTTTCGCCAGACAGTGTGCTCTTCAGCGATGATGATATCATCAGCATGTGACTACAAAGGGCAGATCGTGGGCCTCTTGCTCACTCGTGTCAGTGGGTCTCTCGAGTCAGATGCCATTCCGCAACTTGCTTCCTCCGACAGAAAGTGATCTGCTTCAACCTCCACCGTCCCCCACACTCACAACACTCGACTGCTTTCACCTCTCCGACAATGGCTGCCAGCACCACCGCATCGTCCTCCTCCCAGAAGGTCTGGTTCATCACCGGCTGCTCCTCGGGCATCGGCCGTGAACTCGCTCTCGCTGCACTCGCTCGCGGGGACAAGGTCATCGCCACGGCGCGCAGTGCCGCCAAGCTCGACGACCTCGTGCAGCGCGGCGCGCACACGGTCGCGCTCGACGTGACGTGGGCCGACGACGTGCTCCACAAGACCATCGTGGACGCTGTCGCGGTCTACGGCCGCATTGACATCCTCGTCAACAACGCCGGGTATGTGCTCCAAGGCGCGATGGAGGAGTGCAGCGCGCAGGAAGTGTTCGATCTGTTCAACACGAACGTGTTCGGTGTGCTCAACATGGTGCGCGCCGTGATGCCGTACCTGCGCGCGCAAAAGTCGGGCGTGGTCGCCAACATCGGCTCGCTCGCCGCGTGGCGTAGCCATGCCACGACGGGGATGTACTGCGCGACCAAGTTCGCGACCGCCGGCATCACCGAGGGTCTGCGCGAAGAAGTCGCGCACCTGGGCATCGAAGTTACGTCCATCGACCTCGGCTCGTTCCGCACGGAGCTTGCGGCCAATATGGTCGTCTCGAAGCGCAACATCCCGGAGCTCGATGCCGCCACGAACCCCGTTCGCGAGTTCCTGTCCTCGCTCCACGGCAAGCAGCCGGGTGACCCCGTGAAGGCCGCCAAGCTCATCTCGGAGCTGCTCACCAAGACGGGTCGTGGCGCTGGCCGCACGCTCCCGCCTCGCCTCGCGTTCGGTAAGGACTCGGTCGCGTACGTCAAGGACGCGCTCGAGCGCAGCCAGAAGATGCTCGATGAGTGGTCCGACATCGTGTCCACGACCAACCACGATGATACCGCCTAAGTAGGAGAACGGCGAAAGCAGCTTGTCTTTTAGTTGGTTTAAATCTTTCCAGTTGGCAGGCTGTGTTTTGTATTATAGTTAGCATCACTTTCCATTCTGTTTACTTACGAATGCGGACAAAATATGAAATAAACTAGAAATCGATTTATTTAGAATGCAGTATTACGCTCTACACTGTTTATGTGTGAGCACTGTACGGGGCCGAGTTGATTTGCTGTGAGTGTTCATCATCATTCAAAGTTTTACATGGTGCCAGTACTCCTTCGCAAGCAAATAGAAGAATTGGAACAGTTTTGTCGTCCATGAGATCGAACTTGGTGTGGAATATAATGCTTCCAAGGTAGAGTTCAACTGCTGCCCCTGTGACGAGAGCTAGTCGGACGATATGGCACACTGGTTGCTGGGAGGTGAACTGGTCATTGACGAGCTCCTTCACAGTCAAAGTAGTTGCTGGAATCTCAGCGATGAGAAAAAACAAAACAACTCCTCCTGAATCTTGATCAACGATGAAATAACCCCATCCCACCAAAGATTCAGGAAGATCCATGTGCGAGTTCCTTTGGGCCTCGGGTTGTTGGTGCTGGAGAATGACGAGTCGTCGTCTTGACTCGGCCAAAGCGTCGTGTAGATAACTCTCGAGGAGATGAGCAAGTCTCAGCTCGCGAGAATTCCAGACGACACTAGCTCTTCACCTTATTTCAGCTCAAACGCGTTTCGTTGCCTGCTTATCAACTGGTAAAGTTGGATCCGAAGATAACGAGTTTTCAGATCTGCATGGATGCTGGAAAATACGGGTGATATAAAAAAACACAGGTAGTAGTCACAGCAGCAGTCACATATTCGTGGTAGCAGCACGAAAAAGATGCATCCGGCCCAGATAGACGACGTAGACTCAAGAATGAAAGACTTGTCGAACCACTCGCTTTCGGCTTCACTCGCGTCAGCGGAGTTGAAGAAAGATGTGACGATGACAAAACACGACACGAACTCGCTAAACGTCACACACCAATCGCGGAAACCAGGGAGGGAGTCGGATTGTATTTTCAACTCTTGGAGGTTGCAGTATACTCAATCTGGCTGGATTCCCAACAAATTGCAAAATGGATGCACCAATCATGTCTGCACGTGCGTGGCAATATCGCAAACGAAAAGCAGAGAAATGGTCTTGGCGGCGACTCGAGTAGGCGCTCTATATCGTTACGGTTCAGTGGCGTGCATCGCGTCTATGCTGCAATATGGAAAGAGTACGGATCCATCTGAGCAGTTCATCGAGTGCGATCGAGTTCCCTAGATCCTGTCAAGCCTGAGTGAATCCTCCATCTTGTGTGGCTATATGGTGATCCCCTAGACGCTAACCTGGATACTTCGGTGTCTAGAGCACTGCCAATCGTTCACCACACACACTTTCTCAATCATCCACCCAGCACCGCAGAATGGCTAATTCTGATAGCTTTATCCTTCAAACAATGCATACTTCTAAAACTAATGTTTATTATACAATAATAATTCAACATTGATTTGACAATTGTTGAACCCTCATATATTAATAGTAGTTTCACTTTGTCGTGTAGCCCATTTGGAGCTTTAGCGAGTAAGGCATAATACGCTCCTGATCACCACCACAAGATTACGCCACAGTCTGCAAGCGCAGCCATTTTCACACCGAAGGAATGACGCAGTGGCTCCGTTGATGTATGCACCAGCAAGCGGCTCCGAGAGCGTGGGTCAATGCTCACACTCGTCATTAATGTGGCTAACAAATACGCGGCTTTAGCGAGCAGGGCGTAACACGGCATGAAACCAGAGCCCGCCCCATTACGCCGCAATCTGTGAAAGCCCTTTGCTTTTGATGTGCTCAGGCAGAGCGTGTGTCATCACCAACCGATGCTCACACATCGGTGCACGAGACTTCAACATCTGCGACACGTGCGCCACTTTCCCCCTAGCGAATCACAGGCCGCTCCACCGAAGTGAACCCGCCAGATGGGCGGAGGTCACGTGGCGACTTGCAAAACTCGGCGCTCTACGGCGGAGCTCTCCGCCATTTCCGAATCTGACGAGTGCGGCGCACACCAAAACTCTTCAGAAGAAGCACCAGCCATCTCCATACCCATCATGTCGACTGCGTCTAAAGTGTGGCTCATCACCGGCTGCTCCTCGGGCCTTGGCCGTGAACTGGCACTCGCTGCGCTCGCACGAGGCGATCGCGTCATCGCCACGGCGCGCAATGCGAACAAGCTCGATGACCTTAAGCAGCGCGGCGCAGCGGCGGTCTCGCTTGATGTGACGTCCCCCGACCACGTCCTCCAGCAGATCATCGCAGATGCCGTCTCCGTCTACGGACGGATCGATATCCTCGTCAACAACGCTGGTTACGTGCTGCAAGGCGCCGTCGAAGAGTGCAGGTTGGTGCAATCGTTTGCCTTATCTGGGCGCTACTATGTTATTTATCCGTTGCTTATATTGTGCATGCATATAGTGCAAGCGAGATTTATGATCAGTTCAACACCAACGTGTTTGGTATCACAAACATGATCCGCGCAGTGCTGCCGTACCTGCGCGCGCAGAAGTCGGGTGTGGTGGCGAACGTCGGCTCGATCGCGGGATGGCGAGGGGGATCAGTGACGGGAATCTACAGTGCGAGTAAGTTTGCGGTCGCTGGACTGTCCGAGTCACTGCGCGCGGAGGTCGCGCACTTGGGCATCGAGGTCACATCCGTCGACTTTGGCGCATTCCGCACGATTCTCTTTGGTGAGAACATGATCCAAGCCAAGAACACCATCGACGACTTGAGTGTGATCACGGAACCACGCACCAAAGCACTTGCTGCTCGTAGTGGACACCAGCGCGGCGATCCCGTCAAGGCCGCAGCGTTGCTGTATGAGGCGCTGACGAAAAGCGGACGCTGCGAAGGCCGCACGATCCCATCGCGTCTCGTCATTGGCAAAGACGCTGTCGAAGGCGTCGCAATTGTGTTGGAGAAGGGCCAACAGGAGCTCCAAGCGTGGGCCGATCTCTCCACCACGACCGACTGCGACGACGTCGCTCAGTAGACATGGATGTTGAGGTTAGCAATTTCTGACTTCTTATGGTTATTTACGGGTGGCAATTACCAGTGTATCACGTCTCTAGCATGCGAAATAACTACTGGTTAGGAGAGAGGGATTCACGATCGGATATCCACCGATTAGCCGCTCACTTCTCTTTGATAAAGCCACTGAGGAGGCCCCAGCAGGGGCGAAACGTTTCTGGCACGCTTTTAATAAGAACGTCATCTTCACCACAATCCGCATCTCCAAGAATAGAAAATGATGCAAAAGACTAGCACGACTGTAGAGAAAGAGAGAGAGAAGGTCATTCTATTTAACTTATGATCTACATATAGTTTAAGAATTCCGGAGTCTCATTAACACTGCTGAGAGTGAGGTGTTTCTAAGTTTTGACGGTGTGGCACCGACGTCATTTTCGAGTAGATCTGCGACTTGGGACATAAGAACTCGATCATTTCCCCGCGATTCGTTGGTGAGTATCTTCGCGCTTTTGGAGTTCATTGCCATGTTGGCGAGAAGATCGGCCATTTTGTTTTGTTCTCGTTTTGTGTGATTCCAGGAGACCCACGCAAAGTTGTCGATGATTTGATTTACCCGAACTGCTAGTGGCTGCAACTTGGTCTGGCGTATTGAGGAAAACCCGTTCTGGGCTGCGATAATCATTTGGCTATCTCCGAAGACTTCCAACTTGACTTCATAATGCTGTAGGTAGTGTGCACTGTATGCCAGGCCTTCTTTCAGTGCGCTGTATTCGCACCAATTGTTCGTAACTTCCGGTCCCATGTACGCATAGCCACATGCTTTGAGTTCCCATCGATTGCAGCGTTCATTCAGGAAGGTGAGTGCCCATCCGCTGCCTCCTGGACCTGGATTGCCGCGTGCACCTCCATCGAAATACAGACGCGCCGTCGCCCATGCTTCCAGTTGGCGCGAGAAATCTTGTCTCTCCAGTACACTGAGCAGTTGGTTCAGGCAAGTTGCATTGATCTTTTCTCCTTTGAGCGTTCTCATCCGATTGGACTGTAGAGAAAGAGCATTGATCCACAAGAACATTTTGTACGTGTATGTACCTTGTGACATGCACTCTTTGCCATGAGCCACAAGAAATGGTGCGTCTCAATTAACCAACACTCTTGGTCACTTTTCATCTAATCACCTACCTGTTGGGTAGCATCGTTGGAAGCAGGTCTTCTTGAAGTTCATCTTCATTCTCCAATTCCCTCTCTCCTACTCACTCACTAATCAAGCACCATGGCCACGCAAGCTTCCTCCACAGTCTGGTTCATCACGGGCTGTTCATCCGGCATCGGACGCGAACTCGCGCTCGCAGCCCTCGAGCGAGGCGACAAGGTGATCGCGACGGCACGTAATGTCGACAAGTTGGACGAACTCAGGCAGCACGGCGCGCACACCATCGCACTCGACGTCACGTGGACTGACGAAGCCGTTCAGAAGGTCGTGGCCGATGCCATCGAGCACTGCGGAGGAATCGACATTCTTGTCAACAACGCTGGGTACTCGCTTGTGGGAGCAACTGACCAATGCAGGTGAGTATTTGCGCAAACTACTATTTGTCTGCATGGCCGGTTCCAAATGTAACTTATGTTATGTGGATCTGCTGACTGTGCGACAGTGAAAAAGAAATTTTTGATGAGTTCAACACGAATGTGTTTGGCGTTTACAAGATGCTGCGCGCCGTGCTGCCGTACATGCGCAAGCAGAAGTCTGGTGTCATCGCGAACATCGGGTCTATTGTTGGGTGGCGTGCATTCCCCGCGACTGGTGTCTACTGCACGACGAAGTTTGCGGTCGCCGGACTCTCGGAATCACTCCGCGCTGAAGTGGCTCACCTGAACATTGACGTCACGTGCATCGACTTGGGCGCGTTCCGTACGTCGTTTGGCAACAATAGAGTCCAGGCAAAGCAATCGACGGAGGATGCTGGACCAGCGGTGGAGCAAATGAAGAAACGCCTGGATGCAATGAGTGGCAAGCAGCCCGGAGATCCAGTGAAGGCTGCCAAGGTGCTCGTAGAGGTGCTGACGAAGACAGGACGCTGCGCAGGGCGTACGCTGCCAACGCGACTTGCTGTTGGCAGTGATGCTGCTCCGTTCATTTACAACGTCTTGGAGAAAGGCCGACGCGAATTGGATGAGTGGGTCGACATCACATCAGGCACTGACCATGAGGACGCAGCGAATAGCCCACGCTTAGCCTAGCTGCGCTGAGTAAGAACTGACTGAAGTGCTGGCTTTGTCTCTCTGCATGTGTATCGTCGTATATCAAAGAGTAGCGATCTGCATCTTGATAACCACTGTTTTCTTTGAAAATAGACATTCCTTTGAGATCGTAACAAGCAACACAGTGGCTACAATAAAAAGTGCCATTTCCATTTCAAATTACGGTGCATTAGAATTTCTGTACTGTCGATTCATTCGGATTGCTCAAGTGGACTTGCATTCGACTTTCTGTTTTTCGGCGAGTAGATTGTTGGCTTTTGGGGAATCGACATTGTCACTTCGACCTGAACCTTGGGAAACACGGTTGGGGCTACAGGGGTCTCAAACAAAATGGCATCGGACATCGAATCAAACGCTGGACACCGCGTCGTTTCTATTTCGAGGTGCTCCGTAGCACACACCACAACAGGCTCGCCCAAACTGACCGAATTGCATTTCACTCGTGAGAGAACTTCCGTGAAAAAGTTGGAGTTTTGAGACGATTTTTTTGCAATTTGGCCAGAATTGAGTGCTTGGCTTTTGCGTAAAGGCTCGGACCTTGGACCGTCTTGAACTTTGAACGTACTAGGCGTGATAGCAATCGTAAGCTCGCGTTTCCATGACGCCAGCAAGCCCTTGTTTGTGCTGTGATACCATTTCCACGTACCACTGAGGGTGTCAAACACCATGTTTTGAATATTATGTAGTTGAGACCCGCAGCATTCGACGAAGTGTGGTGTCGACAAGTAGACCTTGAATGACTTGGAACTCATTGTGCCGTGTCTATCGAAAGTATCTGTCTTGAAAAGTTGTACCAAGCAATCCCCAGACGCCAAATTCTTGACCACACGCGCAACTTGGACACGTTCATTTCTAATCCAAGCTTGTGATTCGTCTTTCGCTGGAGGTTCTTCGTGGCAGGAAAAGTAGACGAAAGACGATTCTGCACATTCATTTTTAGCGTCGTGCTGTTGAGCAGCTGCTTCAGTTTTCGACTGACTCTCGCCGTATATCGCTTTGTATGCTCGTCCAAGTTTGCAAGCCTGTTGAACTTTCTGAATTTGCGTGTCAGCCTTTCGTGAAGATGGACTCTTGCTCTCTCCAGCTCGCTGCTGCAATTGTCTTGATTTCGAATCAGCACTCGCCGGCCGAGCACGGGTGGCTAGAGTTGGTTGACGGACATGCTTATGATCTGGGGTCAAAGTGCGCAAGATGGACTTTGGGCTGATATCTGCTCTCTTCGTGTCCGTTGTAGGGAATGGTGGCTGGATGCTATCAGGTTTCACTTCTTTTTTCTTGGACATCAGCTGGAGCATCTTTGAGAACGAGATCGCAATTTCGTCTTCGCTGGGTCCAGTTGGAGCAGTCGGCAGAATTTCGCTCTCGGACAACGAGTCAAGCTGCTTTGCTTTGAGGGTAATGTTTGCATTTGGTTCCCTTCGAGACAGCACCGATTTCCCTTCACTCTCCTTTAATGATAATAATCGTGTCTTGTCGTAAGGAGAAAACATTTTTTTCGTCGGGGACGATCTACAAATTGATATCGTTAGTGAATTAGAGCAAGACGTCAAAGACTGCGTTCTCACAAATGTACACTGCGTACCTTTGCTTGAAATTGGTTACTGTTGCGCAGCTGCCAAGGTTGTAAGTGTGAGGCACCTTTACACCAGTACTTGCTGCATCACTGCCGGATTTGGGCTCGGCCATTGGAGAGAGTGGAGTCTTGAACGTCATTTTGTGGAGATCCGTTTTTGCAGTCTAACAGGCAAAACAAACAATAAGTTGCGATATTGGGCCAACAGTGTGTCATGTGTATGATACAAACATAATAGTACCTGCTTGCGCACTTGCAAGAGCAGCATCTCAATCGCACCCGGTACCGCGTTGGCAAGGTCTTCCTGCTGTTTCTTTGAGATTTCGCACTTGATCCGCGTCAGTACCTTTCCTATAACAGCGAGCAGCAGCATCAGCAGTCATATACATTGATGATCACATAATCACAGCATTCTACATTCTTGTTTCCGGCAAACACATACGATTTAGCGTCTCCCAGTTGCTGAGCTTCTGCTGGATGCGATGCGTGGACGGGTAGTTGTGCAGCTCCACCCACGCGGGGAAGAGCTGCGCGATGAGCTCGGCCAGCAGCACGGCGTCGCTGAAGTCGCGCGCGATGTTCCTCTTGGAGCGCGAGAAGCGAAACTCGTCCACCCACTCATACACGCCGCTCATGTCTGGCGTCTCGGAGACGATTAGCCTTTTGTCGGCCCTGAAATGACGTGGTCACTCCTTCAACATGCGCAAAGGTCTTCTATTGGAGAGGTTGCTGTGCTCTCTATTGGGACCCAAAACAACACTCAACGACCCAAAAGTAACACTCATGGCTGGAGATACGGAACATTTACCTCCCTCATGTAGCAACCGTGGCTTGGTGCAAAGGAAAAAGGCAACTTCAACTCGCCAGAGTGGGGGGAATCGTCACGAAAAGGCCAACAGCGAGAGCAGAGGACAGGAAGACGCCGGAATGCGCGCTGCTGAGAAGTCAACGATGCGCAATGGTGAGGTGCTCGGCGACGCGCCCAACGAGCAGAGTATGCCTGCGATGTAAGCAGAAGTACATACTGATCGCTCGTCCATAACTCACACGTTGCAGTGGATTCAACACACGCTTGCGATATGTGTTGTAGCCAAATGCGCGGCAGGTCCAGACACGCGGCGAACAAACGAAAAGAATTGAAAAGCAACAAGCAAGAGGACAGTGTTAACGTGTTGCACCCTCAAAGCGAGATACAGGGGATCGATCGGTCGGCATGGCAGCATTCTGCGAAGACACCAGCGGACGATCCGAATGCGAAAAAATCCCCACCGTCGTGTCTCCGAAGGCGTCAGAAAAAAGCAAAAAGTCGCGCTGATATTCTCAATACACAAGATGGTCAAGAGTACGATATCATCCAGTGGCTTGATTTCGCGGGCTGCTCGAGTGACGAGGATGAAGACAGCTGTAGTATGCACTGTCTGTAATGTGAATCGGGAATGGGCGCGTAAGGACTAATTGTTGGTTTGTCATGCAGACGATCATGGCAAGGAAAATCCATTTAACGTTACTAACGAAGCGGACAAGAAGACGCCTCCGATGGTACTAAAAAGAATGATATCCAAGTCGTTTGAGATCTCGGCAACGTCCAAGCGGAAGCAAGTGCCTAAACCGACTCATGTAAGCTTCCTCTGCGTCCATTTATTGCTTAGTTAACAACGTATGACAATCTATAGCGTATCTCGCTTTACTCACAATATAGAAGAAGCTTGGTGCAGTCCCGTTGAAAGAAAAGAAAGCAAGTAGTGCATCAGGAGATCAATTGAACAGTCCCAAACTTGCTGAAGCGCACATACGCAATACTTGTCTGCTGCATTCTCCGGCAGATAAACCCAACCAAAACAAGAAGAATGGTAGATCTGGAAAACGAGCACGGAATGTTTCCACTGGCAACGGTAAGAATTCTTTACTTTTTTTGGCATCATAGCGCGCATCGTTGTTAATGGCATGCAATTGTCACCACAGGAGAAAGAAGCAATAAGAAGAGTGTGACCAAAACACCACCGACAATCATAGCGTTCAAACTATGTTCGCTGCAGCGCATGTTCGGATCTGAATAGTAAATACGATTGCATTGACTGCTTCATTATCTGGTTTACGCAGCATAGATATGGGTCTTTTCTGTGTTTGTGATTCCCGCGAATACGCTCCATCAGCGTTCATGAATTAAGAAATGACGCAGCTTCCTTTGGCTGCTTTATTTCTTCCTCGCTTGTCAGTTAGCGAAAAGGTAGTACTCTCTGGATTGACGCTTGACGATTCGTGTTCTTCTTCTTGCTCAGCGATTATCATGGTCTCCCGCAACGAGCTCCCATTGTGCAGTCCCGTCACCACTGACATATTCGAGTTTATACTTGCTCTCTCCGAGTTTGTCTCGCCGCCTTCCGTAAACTGGCTGCTTCTCTCATCACTATCGTCTCCTGACGGAGAGTGGCCGCGCAAACCCATCATGATGTCGATCATGCTCGGCCCCACTTGTTCTGATCGAAGCGTCACGCGACCGTGAAACTCGAGCTCCAGAAGTCGTAACTTCACACACAAAACGAAAGGTATTGCCGTCAGCATCGCGTGCATTGCCGTGCCCGAGCTGCAAGAAAAAATGACTTACCTTTTCCACGTAGGCCCTACGCGGAGCGCTCGCTGGCCGCCTCTGAAGCACGTGCTTGTAGGCGCGCTCCAGTGTCCACTTCTTCGTCAGCATCAGGTACGTGATGCAGACTACGGCGCTTTCGTTGTTGCCGTGCGTACAGAACACAAACACGGTCTTCTGGTCTTGTAGCGCTTTCTGAATGAGTTGGTTGGCGTGTGTGACGCTGGATTTGAAGCTTTCGTACGAAAAATCGTCGTCCAGCTCCACGCGTCCTGTGTCTATTGTCGGGTCCACCACGGCGGCTGCTACTGCAGCAGCTGCGGCGGCAGACTCGCCTGAGGCGCTTCGCTTGCGCGGGTTCTCTGCGTCCAGAAGGTATGAAATCTGCAAGTGCTCTTTAAGGAGTTGCTCGTCGCGCGCATGCTTCACCGATCCCATCAGCAGGTTGTCCTCAATCACGCCGGGGACATCCAATCTACAAAGGATACACAAACACAGCAGTGACAAGTTGCATCTAGAGATAGCGAGCGCATGACGAAGCCTCCGTACCTGTCGTCTCCTCCGTACGTGTGTTCCTGCGGCTGCTGCTCGGCGTGCATGGTGGTCATTTGCTACAGACGTGCGCTGTTCGTATCAACTTGGCCTTTGATGCATGCCTTTGTGTGCCTGGTTGTGAGACTGGCGGCAGCGGGCGGGCGGGCGGGTCTCCAGCGGGTCCCACCTATGCACCCACAAACCCGTATGCTGGAGATGAGACCCGCCAGATTTCAGTGGATGTGCACCACGTCACGCACACACACACACACACTCAGTGGGAAGACACGATAATTCAAGAAAGCAAGCAAACAAGGATGGAGGCTCAGCGCTGCTCTCATCAATACTGCATTGTCGAGTGCTCTCGTGAAGGACACCTGCAAGCGCTTATTAATAGCTGCCTTTGCGGGTGGTAGTTTAAAGCGAAGCGGCCAACTTCCATCTGTGTCATTACAGTACCAGTTTGTAATGGTTCACCCACCATGCAAAGAAAGGGCGACGGGTCAAATACGATAGAGAAAACGGGCCTAACCCGTTTCAAACCCGGCTCGTCTCGATTGAAGAGGTTATGTAGTCAGATAGACAGGACGAAGAACATTATCGAAACCTCGGTTTCCCCGGCGAATCCGATCGCATACGTATGCATCTCTTTCGAGAGGGTGACCATATGCCGATACTCCATGGCGGTCTGGCGTGCGCGCCATCATGGTGCTGGTGATTGCGCGAGTGGCGTCACTCGCGATGGCCTGCGCCACCCAAGAGCGCATGCGACTGAACTCTTGGCCGTCGATTCCGGCTTTTTATGCGCGTCGCTCTCGAAGCGTCGCGTCTCTTCGCCCCTCTAAGTGATGACAAGAGGATCTTGAAGCGCCGCATCGCTTGCATGTGCTTATTAAGTAATAAAATAAAAAGCGCTGCAAAGCTTCACAACGCATCATAAGGGCCGCTTACGCCACAAGTGCAGACGCTTTTCGGATGAACGTCGACGCGCATCCGCTGCTCCAGTGGGACCTTCAAGTCGTGGCATGGTTCGTGCAGAAGAAAGCGGTACGTTGCGTACTGTGCATTGCGCTGTAGTAGTGTGTGACTAGTTTCTGTGCTGTTTTTCTAACGAATGAATGTGAGTGTCGGTTCGTTGGCTTGCAGGAGTGTCCATGGGTTGCCAAGTGCGTGCATGCCACCACGTCCCGCTACCGCACGCAAGACATGTCGCTGGTGCTATGGTTTGCATAATCCCATGCTGCTCTGTACGAGACGCTCCTGTGGTGGATGTGCGCTAATGCTCTCATATGAATAGGCTAATCTTCATCGTCATGATTCGGGACTTTGGGCTGCCGTACGTGTGGATCTGCGTGGGTAACTTGCTGGGCGTGCTGTTGCTGCAGTACGTGGCGCAAATCGGACGACCCATTGACCTCGACAGCTCCCTGTACGAGCACCAGTACACCGACCCAGACACGAATGGCTTCCCGTGCGTCGACAGCCACATGTCTGTGGTCGTGCTGCTCCCAGTGATTATGCATGTGGAATCGCCCGTGGTGCAGTCCTCATTGGCGTTGTTGCTGTTGTACCTCGGGATGACAAAGCTCTTCGTCGCGACGCGGTTTGTGAGCCAAGTCGTCGGCAGTTGGCTCACTGGGCTCGCGGGGATCCTCGTTGGGAACCACGGCCACGCAGTGCTCAAGACTTACAAACTCTCCCGAGGCTACAAGTATGAAGAAAAAGCACAGAAACTTGAATTGTCGTTGCGGTATGGGAATCTCACTGATCGTGCTCTTTGTCTTTGCCGTCATCTTGCTATCGCAGCACTGGCGCAATTGTGGTATTGATCGTCTTCCTTATGTATGTGGTGGGCACGTGGATTGAGAACAACGAGAGTTGCTTGCTCGGAGTCCCAAAGCAGGATTACGTGGACGTGATCACCAACATTCTCAGCTCGGACGCGCCGACACCCACCACAACCTCGTCGTCTGCTGACTCCGGGACTCCACCGGGAGCTGCCGTGCACCAGTTTCCTGCAACTAAACCTGCAAGAGATACCAGACGAAGGTACGCGTCACAGGATCCGCAGGACGATGAGGAATCGGAAGACGCGGTTGTAGGCAAACGAGATTCCTTCTATTTTCTCATGAAAGCCATGAAGGCACGCGAGGGACGTCGACTCTAACTCTAGGAAGAAAGGAAAAACTAACAGTCTAGAGCTGACTGAACTTGAGCGCTTGCTCGACTTCGACTCGCATCGTCTTGGACACACGTGGAAGAATCGAGCCGTTGCCGATCCAGATGCAAAACGAGATGTTGTTGTTCAAAGCCACCTGAGCCACCCCGGGACCGATGCCAGCCTGGCTCAGGTATTCTTGTGCAGACTCGGATAGAGACGTGAATGGCAAGTGCGAGCTCGTCTGCAAGAGCAGCGAGAAGTCTTCTGCAGAAAGTTTGAGGATGCGCTTGGAGAAGAAGTGGTCGATGAATCCGAGCGCTTCCTCCGATGGGCGATAATACGTTTCGCCACGCTCGGACAATTTCGAGAACACTTTAAGCCCCGTGTTGACAATCTAAGCGCAAGAGCGGCACAAAAGACATCGGAGAATTACAACCTTATACAAACAAACGAAAGTACCACATTTCACTATTCCATACCTCAATGGCGTCTCCTCCAAGACAGGCATCCGCAATTTCTTCATCCACGTAGTTCACATTCGCGGCGCCATCCGAACGACACCAGAAACGAGCCTACGCATCAAGTCAAGCACAATTTACTCAGCCGCTCAAACCAGCATATCAACGTAGTCTAGAATTACCTTCAATGATTCATCTTGGATACCGTAGAATTGCTGGATCTGCTCCCACACCTCGTTGCTCACAGGACGGTACATAGTCTCGCGAGGCTTGACGTACGCTTTCTTCTCTTCCGATCGCCCTTCGGTGCGTTGCTTCTTCGTTTTCGGTGCATGCTCCGAAACGTATTCCGTCACTGGAACATACTTTTCACAGTTTTTCATGAAATGGCCCTGCCCGTTGCACAATTTGCACACGTAATCTGCTGGAGGCACAAGGTCAAAATTCTCCTCCAACGGTGCGAGTCCTTCTTGTTTGTCCCCAGGCAAGTTCGCTGTCTTGCGCAGCACGGCAATGAAGAATCCACCCGAATTCTGGTCCGTTGGAATCAATCGCAGCGTCTTCTCCAGCTCCGCAGAGATCGGTTCAGTCGCCGCAGGCGCAAACATGGAGCGAAGCAGCCGTTGCCCACGCAAGTCCTGTGGAATAGCATCGTAGCTGCTGAACCATTCATGCAGCTGCCCCTTATTAGAGCTGTCATTGTGCTCCTCGTCACCTCCTGCAGCTCGGAAAATGTGACCCTTGTGGGTGGATTTGGACTTGGAGCGCCAACCGACGTTCCATGTTGTTCTACCCTTGCGGTACTTGAGCTGCGGAAGCTTTTGCGACACATCCACTAGTTCCAACGCACCGCTACTTCGTCGCAAAAGCTCAGCGACGATTGCTTCGTTCTCGACGGGATTGAAGGAGCACGTGGAATACACCATCATGCCGCCAATGCACAGCAATGCCGCACCGCGCAGAGCCAACAAGAGCTGAACTGGGTGCAGCGTCAGTCCCTGCCCAATGTGCCACTCCTTCCACAGTGCCTGGTTCTTTCGAAGCGTACCATCGCCACTGCACGGGACATCACATAGCACACGGTCAAACACGTTCGTTGGTTGGAGGGCTCCGCTCGCCTTGTCGTAGAGACCCGGGAACAAATCGCCTGCACCGCACGTGACCACAGCGTTTCGCAGCGTGTTGCGACTCAAGCGATGAACGAGCATGTACGCGCGCTTCTTGTCCAGATCGTTCGCGATCACCATGCCCTTCGAGGTCTCCTTCGTCTCGCCTTCCGTCGTCGACGATGTAAGCAAGAAGTCGATCACTTGAGTCGTCTTGGAGCCTGGCGACGCGCACATGTCAAGCACGCGGTGTGCTGGCTGCACGTCCAGGAACAGCACCGGCAGCATACTCACGGCTTCTTGGCGATCGATCGTGCCCATTTCTGTGTGCTCGAGCAAACAGGCGTGAAAAGCCTTGACTTCTGCGTGCTTTGGCGCTGTGTTCCAACAAGTAGAATAAGAATAAGGACCAGTCGAGTCAGTGAAGCTACAAGAGACAAAGCTGCTAGCAACAGTCACGAGATTGTGCACCACTCTTGGAAAGCGCCGTGCGGCCGCAATCCACTTGCCACGCGATGTTCTCGATCGGGTACCACACAATCGACCTATATGCACGGCATAATAGCCCACAAAGCCGTTTAATATCAACGATAAGCAAAGACAGGTGACAGATGTCAAGTACCGCGTACTTTGGTGGAGTGATCGGGGTCTCATTGTAGAAATACTTGTCTTCAAAGAACTGATGCTCCGTCGTCAGCAGTTTTTGCACTCTGTATTTGTGTACGCCACAGCCATTAGCACCACCAGCGCAACGTGTAGAACATTAAAGCGACCGTGATGGTTACCTCATGGCGTCCGGGCGATGCAGGTTCAAGCGGAACGACACGGGCAGCGGCTCGTGTAGCAGCGCCATCAGTTGGTCCAGCTCCTCGTCATTGCGGACCGCGCTCGTCTCTTTCTGTGCATCCCGCAGCGTCATCAGCATCTTACATAAATCCGCACAAGCAGCAGCAGCAGCAGTATGAGCCTGATGTACGTACGAGGTACTCGCGGAAGCTCTGCTTGTAGAGCTCCAGAGACGTCTTCTGCTTCTTCGGCGCGTCGCTCGCGGTTGTCGTCGTGGGGGTAGTCGCCATTGTTACTGCTCTCGAAATGGTCGATTGGGCAGGAAGAGTAAGGCTACTCTCGGCAAAAAGGTTACGGTTACGCTCGGGGAACCAACAATTTTGTTATCCGGATACCGACGATGAACCCATCTGACGTAACCCTCCGTTGATGCGTCGAACTCACACACATAGTGTACAGAAGACATGGAGCCTTGCTGTGTGCCCTCGCGGCGCGACGGTAACGCATCAAGTCGAAAGAATCGCAGACACGTGGGCAGTGGACTGTAGACTGAACACGAGCTCTCAAATTGTTGGTGTGCCGTGGTTCTGCTAACAGAGTTTGGTGGTAGTTTTCATCATGCAATTGAAATAAT
>GL376634.1:0-58038 GCA_000143045.1 Globisporangium ultimum DAOM BR144 | reverse complement strand
GAAAACTACCACTAACCTCTATGAGCAACATGAGTTGTTGGCTAGTTCTGTTGAGAAAAAACCCACTCGAGGTGAAGTATCGCCGGAATGAGTAAGCGTGTCCCAGTCCACACGGCGCTGCCTTCGAAAGGGAGCTCTTGCGAGTCTTCGTTTTGTGTAAGTAATGGTTCTATAGGCCTGGTCGCATTACTGGAGCTGAAGAACGCGAGACGACAGGACGCATTTGGGCAACGAATGGCTACCAAACAGGGCAACAATAACAAATTTCGTCCAACAGACAAATTTGGGAAGGTGAATGCGACTTGGCACGGCTCAGTGAGCCTTCATGGTTCTATATCATCACTTGGTCCAGACCTGGAAACTCACGTTTGCGTCTCTGCTCGTTGTGCTTTTGCAGTACGACAGCATCGGGAAGAGGTGCGTCCACTCAGGTAGAAACGCGTCGCCGTCGGGGATGTTCGTGTGCACGCGCGAGACGTAACAGGACTGGACGAGGTCCTCCTTCGCGAGCGCTTCTTCGTAGATCCGCTGGCCGCCGCCGACAAAGATGCGCTTGCAGTGTGCATAACGCGGCTCGTGGTTGGTCAGCTCCATGGCGTGATCGAGACTGCGCGCTATCTGGACGTCTCCCCATGACCGCGGTGGGTTTTCCGCTCGCGAAGGGGAAATGACGATGGTCTTGCGGTTGGGGATCGGCGCTCCGAGCTCTTCGAACGACTTGCGGCCCAGCAGCAGCACCTGCTCGTGCGTTGCGGTGACGAAGAATGCCCAGTCGCACGGCAGACTCCAGGGCAACGCGCCCTTGCGGCCGATCACGCGGTTGAGCGAGCACGCAGCGATGATGGAGACGGGCAGCTTACGCATAACAGGCTTCCTTCTCCCAAGTGTAGGTTCAACCGAGCACAATCAAGAGCTGAGATAGAGTGGACCACACTATGCGGGAGGAAGTAGAAGATTGCGAGTTGCTGCCTCCTCTCAACTACTGCCACGATTCGTGGCTCACGAAGCGCATTTCCGCAGTTTATGTTGGCGTCCTGAAGCTTCAATATTGAAGTTCGCTTCACGCGCTCTCTACTGTACGCTTCCCTGGGAATGTGTATGTGGTTATCATTATGGTGTTGTGTGCGGCGATGCTTCTGCGCTTATTTATGATGGGCATGGGGGCCGCTACTCCGACTTACTGCTAACTTCATTATAGTACTACGATCTCGTTATTAATTGTTCAGGCTGACTAGGTACAGGGGTGGATTGGGATGGTGGTTTGGGTTTGGACGGTGGGGGCGGATGCAGCGCAGCCAGCTCCGGTCGCGCGGAGCTCTTCTTCGCGTCGAACGCAACCGAGTGATTCGCGGCCGCCGTGCTCTGCTGCGTGCTGCCGGGCGGCGTCCGAATCGTCTGGTGCAGCGCGATGGACTTGTCAGCAGCGATGATGTCGGAGAACGACGGGATCATGAGGCCCGACGGGACAATCGTCGGAAGAGGTTGCTTCGTGTGGCTTTTCGTCGACGCCGGCGACGTGGTCTTGCTTCCATTGCCCGAAGATACCAAGGGCAGCGCACCACCAGTGCCGCCAAGCGACGTTGGCACCACTTCCAGCAGGCGTTTCGTCAGGTACACAGGCGGCAGATCCTTGTTGACGAGGTACACAAACTTGAGATCTTGAAACCTCTCGGACGTCGGGTAAATGAGTGAGCGCAGCAACTGCGCCGTGTCGCGGTCGATTAATCCCTTCTCCTCGAGCATGCAGAACGTAAGGTACATCTCCTTGCGGATATTGAAATGCAAATCAACAAACGAGTTCAGATGAATGCGCTCTTTTGACTGGAACAGCAAACGGTCTTGCTCAGCCGTGGACGAAGCTGTCGAAGTCGCACCCGTCTTCGAACCTGCGCTTGAGGTCGTCGTAGTGGTCGATTTGTCGGCCTTGACTGCCTTCTCGCCCTTTGGTTTGGTCGTGCGAGGTCTTTTTGGCTTCGGTGCAGGAGCAACATCAAGGTCTCCACCGATCGACTGCGTCGCCACTTCGCGAAGGATATCGAACGCACTCAGTGATCCTCGACCTGTGTTTGAAGACTTTTGTACCGATGGACGCATCGGCCAGTTTGAGTTCTGATATGGTTCGAGTTTCGCAACGGTAGTGGACGATTTCGACGTCGCACGCACTGAAAAAGATGATGGTAGCGGCGGCAATTGGTCCTTATTCTCGACTTTGACGAGCACGTCGAACGATGGGGACAAATTGCGCGTGTTACGTCGATCGTCCAAAAACGGAAGGGAGCTCACATTCGAGTTCACGGGAGGAAGCGACGGCTTTTCGTTCGGGGACGGACTGTTCAAGAGCGAAGACACCGAGTGGCAAGAGACTTTCCTCTTATGCGGTTCCTTCTCAACCACCGCTGGTGCTGCCGCCTTTGGCTTACTCACCGGTGTCTCCATCGGTGGAACGGGATCTTTCGCTGGTTCCTTTTCAGACGTTGGCGCCGCGACCACAGCCTCAGCGACTGACTTCTCCGTTGGTTTTGGCTTTGAGGACTTCGTACTCGCTTTCACAGCCGCATCATCCTGAATTTCTATGGCAGCAACTGGTTTCGGAGACGATGGCGCGGTCTTTGGGGACGACTGCTGTTCTTCTTGGTTCTTCGTTTTCGTTGGAGCAACACCTGGCACTTCGGACACTAATCGTTCGGGGGATTTCGACTTAGATCGCGACGACAACCGTACAACCTCGGGTTTCTTTTTCACAGGTGAATCCGACGTGATCGACAACTTGCGCTTCTTTTTACTCGATTTTTCCCTTTCGAGATGCTTCGCCTTCGGTTCTGGCTGCTCATCGTCGCTCGTGATGATCGGCTTGGAGCTCTTTCGTTTGGACGTCGCGACGGATGCGTCTTCCGACACACTCCCCTTTCGCGTCGATTTGCTATTCGATGACGACTGCGGAAAAGAAGATTTCGATTTGGACGGCGCTCGCGTTCCATTGTGAAAGTGTTTTGCGTCATCAATACAAGTCGGGCATACGTACGTGGTGTCCTTGAATCGGCCGGAGCTCTTAATCGGCGGCAGGCAGCCAATGTGGAACCAGTGATTACAGCAGTCGCACGCGAGACTTTCGTTGATGCGTTCGTCGTCCATCGCGTACCAATTGTCAAACGATTTACTCCAGCGAATAAAGTGAATCTTGATGCGCTCACCTTTCGTGTCAACGTCTGTAATCACGGCATTGTACAAGACTTCTTCGTTTTCGACAAGGACGGATTGGTTCACTTTAAATCCCGATTCTTCCGGTCGCAATTCACTTTTCTTCGTTTCCTCTTCTTCGTTGTCGTCTTCTTCTTTCGCGAGACCGTTAAACGGTAATCGGCAGCTTCCACATCGCGCGCCTAACTCTTCGACAGCCGGATCGACTTCTTCATCGTCAGCTTGCTCGGCTTCGCATTTTCGACAGCAGAAGCCATTCGGCGAGTTCACTTTCTCTTCTCGGATTCGCGCGCATTTCGTGTGGTATCCGTTCCCGCACCACTCACAGAAGTGTTCGCAGTTGGTCTTTTCGCAATGGACACACGGACGCAGCGTTTTACGGTACATCACGAAATCGCAGATCTGGCAGCCATTCGCGGGCATGTGTTTCTTGGTCGTGGTCCACACTTTTGATGCCGCGACTCCATCGAGTACCGTCGAGTTCCCGCACTGTTCGCACTCTTTCCCACTCGACGACGGCGTCGAGGTACCTGTTGTACTCACGGACCCCGTGGGCGACGCGGAGCCGGTGGCGCTCGCATTTCCCATGGCGCTCTCGTGGGCTGCAGCTGCGGAGGACGACGACGACGCCGGCGTGCGTCTGGACGAGGAGGAGGACGACGACTTTCGGCGCTTCGTCACGACTTTGGCGGCTTTGTGCTTTGGAATGCGACCCATGGAGGCGGAGAGAGAGGGGGACTGGCGGCTCTGTCTGTCTATCGATCTGCTGCTCCTGGGTGTCGAGTACAACAGGGGGGGAAGGCGGGCTGGCGGACGGCGGGTCTCTCTTATCGCATCCACCGGCGGCGTCCACAGCGGCAGAAGACTAAAAAGCGGCGCGGACGAACGGAGGAAGGGGGCTTGATGCGCGGCGGCTGGGGCTTTTTCGCAAGTGGTCCGTTCGCCCACCCACTCCCTCACATCCCCCGTTTCACTTGGACTCAGGCAGCCCGAATCCAAAAATCTATGTCGCGTTGTTTAAATTTCGAAAACCAGGACCGGTTACGGTCCCGCCGAACCGCATGTGCACTCCCTCCATACGGGAATTCTTGTGCTTGAAGGAAGATCGCACTTTGCACAAACACCAGGCGTCCGCTCCACGCTCACGCTGATTGGTCGAAACCAACACAGACTCAGACTGGCGGATTCAAGTGGACGCCACCACCCATCCTCCCCTTTCTTCTTCGCCCGTCCTCCTTTTTGTTCTTTGGCCAACGGAAGGGAGCAAAAAGCGCAGAACCGAGCGTGGAAGGAAGGCGCCCACAAAAGAACACCTCGTATCGCGTACTACTGTATGCGACTCATAGATGGATCCATATTTTTTTTTCGCACACACACACCATTCATTCATCTTCCACTGCTTTTAAACTACGGTGGGGATCGTAGAGCACTATCAGCGACAGCAGCAGTGGCCGCTCTGTCTCCGCTTGTCCACTCGAGCGTTATCCTTCAGTAGGGCTTTGCAAATCTGACTTGGGAGGTTGAGTTGTGTTGCGCGTCACCCGCTGCTACCGTCCCTCTCGCCCTGGAAGCTTCCGAGCCGCCCACCATCTAGGGTTACCCGCCCCGACGTCAAGCAAACAGTCACCTCGCTGGCCACAAAAACAAACGGTTTCTGCAGTCAGCCGCAAAAGTGTGTCCTGTTACCCTGTTCGTTTTAAGTGGACGGATTGGATTTGTAGTTTACGGTACTTTTTTGTCTGTCGACTCTACGGTGTCACATGTGCATGGGAAAAGCCGACGTGAACGAGAAGAACGAAAAGGGATCCATACCTTCATAAATTAATATTTAGACAAACGCACATACACAAACTGCTTGCGGTGTTTCTATTCGTTTGTGGAGGCTCTCCATTTCCTCTGGTTCAACGAATCGGTCAGTCACCAAATCAAAACCCAGCATGCAGCAGCAGCAACACCATGTGAGAAATGCGCGTGGCCACGCGAAGTGGGTCGTCGAGGCGTCGTCAGCCCTTGCCAGTGCAGCAGCGGGCGACGACGACGACAACGATGACGAAGACTTGCGAGCGAGCGATGCCGCGCAGTCCGCGCAGCAGCGCTGGCGCCAGCGCTACAGCCAGAGCGTGGACTTCAGTCGTCCCGACCGCACCGCGTTCATTGGCTCCAAGACCGCGTCCAGTCGCCAGGTGAACCTTCATGCGTACAACGGGGACATCTCGCGGCGCTCTGCGTACGTGGAGACGAAGATCGGAGGCCACGCACTCGACCACAAGCGGTTTTTCTATCCAGACTGGCAGCAGATCCGCCAACCGCTGAAAACCGCGGCGTTCCGAGTGGCAGCCGACGTGCTGTGGGGGTCTGCAACATCCAGCGAGCGGTCGTCGCCAGCGTATCAGATCACAAAGCATGACGTTTTAAACTATGCAGCCACGAAGATTGGAGGCCATCCGCTTGACCACGTCCCGTTCATCAACCGCGGGCAGCCGTCACGACCGCTCTTGGGGTACGTCGCTCCTCGACTGAGCATTTCAGCGCAACCAGTGTTTCCCAGAAGCTCCTCGGTCATCTTGAGAGCGACACTTGAGCAGCAGACGCGGGTGCTGCAAAGCATTGGACGCAACCCAGCGCATCTGTATGACTGCAGTCGTTGTCTGCGGATGCGGCAGTCCGCGCGCGTGCAACTCGTGTGCAGCCATTCGATCTGCTCAGCCTGCGTGTCCTCCAAGACCATGAACCACGTCGAGGCAGGAGAATTCTGTTTTCTTGAATGCTCGCAGTGCTCCGAGTTCATCGCGATTGAAGCGATTGTGTTCATAAACAACTACGCTGTCCGCATTAATGCGCCAATGGTAAGAACGCTCGCTGAATTTGTGAAAATTATCGGCAATCCCAAGGAAAATGTACGTACCCCGTCTGCTTCATCTATGATGGCAAACGCGATGTCTGGTGCCTCTTCTTCTCCTGGCTGGAAATACGGTGGGATCGTCGCTGTTTTAGCATTTGCAGCAGGGAAACTCGGCTCACGACAGTCGAAAAACCGCATGAAGAAAGCGCAGCATGCAGCAATCGAAGTCGAAGAGGATTCCAATGTGAAAGATGTTGCAACGCTGGCGAAGCATGGCGGAACTGTCGAAGGCACGATTGAGAACGGCGCAATACGATGGCAGAAGCGAGTGGTTGGTCTCGCACCGCCGTCTCGACTGCTCAAGTACAAATTCGTGCGGACGCTAGGGATTGGCAACTTCGCAGAGGTGATTCTGGTGAAACACCGCAAGGGCAAGCTGTCGGTGCTGAAAGAGAGCGACAAACTGCAGGAAGCCGTGAACGAGATTCGCATCTTGTCCAAGATTCAAAGCCCATACGTCGTGCGCATTTTTGAGTATTTCATCGAAGAAGTCGGTCATCGCCACTTTGCGTACATCGACATGGAGTATTGCGACCGGGGAGATCTCGTGAAGCTGTTGACGGAAAAGGTCGGCCTTTGCTTTCCATTGTATTGGGAGATTGATGGATTTATTGCGAATGCTGATGCAGTGCTGTTGAATTCGAACTCTGCATATAGGGAGCATTGGATGCTGCGACATTTGAATCCTTATTCCGGCAGCTGTGTCTTGGACTGCAGGAAATCCATGCGCATGGCATCATTCATCGGGATTTGAAGCCAGGCAACGTACTCCTCACCGTAGGTTTTGCCTGTTTGCTGAGGCCTGAAAGGTATCTTCCTGTTGATTCACACGTATGCACTTGTTGTGCTTCTTATTTCCAGAGCGATGGCATCGCAAAGATCGCGGATTTTGGGGTGTCGACGTGCTTGGAAAGCGATCTTCTCACCCATCATGCTGCTGGCACCGTCGCGTTCATGGCGCCCGAGGTGCGCAGATACTTTTTGGGCGAAGACGTGAGCTACGACACGAAAGCGGACATTTGGTCGCTAGGTGCGCTAGCGTTTGCGATGCTCACGGGGAACCCAGAACCTCGCGTTGCGACACGACCATGTAAGTGCAGCTGAGAGCATTGTGTGCGTCTTGGTGGGTGGTACACGCGTCTAATGGGTTATGTGTTTCGTCTTTGGGTGCCATCGTATCTTTATGTAGTGGATGAGTTGATTGGAAGTCTGCGCGAACAAGGCATTGACGAGAAGCACGTTTCGCTGGTGGAGAAGACGCTGCACCAAGTGCCAAGCGGACGTGCCAATTTGCAGGAGCTGCTGTCGCTCATCCCGGTCATGAACTCGAAGCTCTAAAAAGTACGACAAGATGCATTGTTCTTCTGGGAGTCGAGTTTGTCGGAAGCGGATCCTACTTTATTTATGATTGTGTCTGTGGGGTCGGAAGGGTAATTGGTATTGACGCTTTTTGTAGCTCCATACTTCGGTATTCATCTGCCTTCGCTTCCTCCTCGGTGTTGTCAGCATTTCAAGACAATGCCATTCTGCATTAGGAGCGGAACAGAGTTGCTGTAGCATGATGGCCTTGAGTTTGTTTCATGTAGTACTATAGTATCTTTATTTATGATTGATTGATTTCTGTGACGTCTTTAGCCGAAGATGATGCATTTTTAAGCCAGGAACGCGTCGATCCACTCGAGCGCTTTCGCCTGATCTTTGGACGAAAGGTAGTCGCTCAGCGCTTTGTTGAGCAAGCTGAACTGACGCTCGTTCGCTGCAAACGCTGCTTTCTTCATTTGCACTCGCTTGGCATCGTCAATGGCGCCGGTAGCGAAGAGCTGCTCCAGCGCCTCAAAAACGACATCAGAGGACGCCGATGGCGAGTCGGGCTGACGCACGCGCTTGAGTGGGTTTTCGACACCCGTGCTGCCGAATCCCCCAACGCCGCGCTCGGTCTCTTCGATTTCTTCCACTACAGAGATGTCAGCGTATTCGATCTTTTCCAGAATCAGCTGCGCCACGCGGTCCCCACGCTTCACTGCGCATTTCAAACACGACAAGCAGATAAACGGAAAGCTCAAGGGTCAGTGGGAAAGCTGCGCATTTCCCGCACAAGCACTTGCTCACCTTCAAAGTCTTCATCTGCGTGGTTAAAGAGAATGACGCCAACGTTGCCACGGTAATCGGCGTCTGCAATAGCAACACAAAGCATTGTTAGAGCGTCAACCCATGGACGAAGAGCCACGAGATACACGTACCGATGACACCGGCGCCCGTGTCAATAAACTTCTTGAGCGCAAGGCCCGATCGAGGAGCTACACGAGCGTAGCACCCGTCCGGCACGGCGACCACGAGGTCAGTCTTCACGAGCCCTTTGCCCTTTGCTGGGATCACGGCATCGTAGGCGCTGGAGAGATCGAAGCCGGCGGCGAGCGTCGAGCCGCGCGACGGGATGATCGCAAGATCGGTGAGCTTCTTGACGCGGAGGATGGGGGCGGCGGCACTCATGATGGCGGTCGTGTTGGTGCAAAGGCGCCTAATCGGAAATGCGGCAACGCGGCGACAGCGCAGGCAAGCCAGAGACGAGGAGGTTGCCTTCCACCACTCGCCCATCGTCTGCCAGCAATGGTTTTGGCGCCAGTTTCTGACCCGCCATTTGGCGCCAGTTTCTGACCCGCCAAAAGCAAAAAAAGGTTAACAGAATGTATGATTGGCCAATAAAAATCCAGTAACACGCATTCGACCTCCTGATTGGCTACAAGTGCTGAAAAGTATCTGATCAGTCTGGTCTGACCGCAAGCATCAATCAGCCCATGGCGTGCGGGTCCCACACGCCCGGCAGCAGCGCCGATGCATACATGAGCGGCGAGATGTCGGCGTCGCGATCGAACACGCGGTCGCTCCAGAAGATCAGCAGGCGCTCCACGCGCTGCACCCACTGCTCGCGCTGCTGCGGCTGCATCCCGCGCGACGCAACCTCCACCCCCAACACAGTCCCCATCTCGCGGAACATCAAACGATACGGCGGCGGACGCTCGAAGCGCCCCGAACAGAGCAACTCGTCAATGCTCGCGAGAGCGGTATCATGCAGCGTCTTCGCCCATAACTCGTCTTGAAACCACTCTGCCAGCCACAGCGCTTCCCCGGAATCGAGCTCGTCACTCGTGGAGAATGTGGGCAACTTGCGCTCCACGAGATGAAGCATGTCTGTGATTTCGCTCTGCAAGACGCTGTTGTCTTCACTGTAGTGTTGGAGCAAGCGGTACGTCACGAGTCCGTCGAATGGATCGAGATTGCCTTCGCTCGACACGGCCACGTACTTCAGATCCACCGACATCTTCCAGACCATGCGCAGCGCACGACCACCAAGTCCATGGATCACAAAGCTCCGGTGCGCCGTTTGTGCTAGTTGGATCGCCCATGCATTGTACTTTGGATCTCCCCGCGCGATACTCATGCGGTTCAACGCGAACATCCATTTCGTCAGGTAGTGGAAGTACTGGCCGTCTTCCTGCTCGTCCTCCTTGCCAATGCGAAGCCCGCCTCGCAGTGGCTCGTTCCCATTCGCGTCTCCCAAGTACCGCTGCGAATTGCGATAGCAGCCGAGCTCCCGGTGCACGTCTTGGATCAGCGCGTCGGCTTGATCAAGCAGCTTGGGGTCTTCGCGTGCGCCTGCATAGTACAAAGAGATGTAGTTGCATACCCCAAAGGCGTCGCTCCACAAGTACCGAGCGCTGCGTCCAGCAAATGGGAGCGGCTTCCACGACGGACCCGTGTATGGTGAGTACACACGGTTCAAAATGGCGTGCACACGTGCAAGCGCGCTCTTGTTCCCGCTCGCCATGAGGCTTAGCAGCAGGCAGTACAAAACGAGAATGAATGACCGGTCAGAAGCCGCCGCCACAAGATTTAAACACAAGATGCGGCCGTTGGAGACGGTCGCCTGAACCTCCAGGTCTCAGAGACGAATTTACGCGCTACTGCTGGTAAAAACACACATCGTTTGCTTAAAATCTACGGTTCACCGGCATTTCATTTGTACACAATGGCCGCTTCCTTAACCAAACAGAACGCGCTTGAGCAATTCACTGAATTGCGCGCCGCCAGCGTCGTTCTCGCCCTTGACCGTGGCGCGCAGCACGCGCTCGGCCTTCTCGACCAGCGTCTCCGACAAGTAAAAGTTGCCCTGGGCGTCCTGCGCGTAGAAAAAGAATTTGTACTGAGGACCGACATCGCCCGACGCCATCGTGAAGATGCGGTTGGCGGCGAACGCCTGCTCGATCTCGGCCTGCGATGGGATCTGCGGAAGCTGCACGGCAACGTTGCCGACCACGGGGCAGTTAGTCCACTTGGCCTGGAAAATGCCCGCGTCGATCGCAGGATTTGGGATCAACGTGAACGCCGCTGGGGGCGCACCACCAACGGGTCCGCTGGAACCGCCAAAGTCCATATCGAGGAGATCCATGCTTGCCGCTCCCAATGCTGGCTGTAGCCTCTGAGAAGGCGCATTGTGAGCTGCCGCGGACGGCGCATTGTACTGCTGTTGGTTGGTGCTGTAGCCCTCTTCATCTTCTTCGTCGCCCCGACCTCTGTCGTCCTCTTCGTCATCTTCGTCGTCAAGCACCGCGTTGGCGGCAGCCAGGTGCGTGGGCGAGATGAACAATTCGCTCGGTTTATTGTACACTACCGCTAACGTGTTGAATTCGTGGAAGAGCTTCTCACGTAAATCGCTTTCCACCATTTCCGTGAACTGATGCACGGGCTCCTCGGTGCGGAACTGCGCCACGATCGCGGCAGCTTGCTCCGTTGGTTGGCGCTCCAGCAGACGGTAGTAGAAAAGCGCGCGGTCGCGAACGTCCTGGTGGTTCGAATCGTTGATCGCCGCTTGCAGCAGGCGACCGAGCATGCTTTGCATCTCTGGAGGGCGCTTGAAGAACAGCTTCAGTGCCGATGTCAGCAACTCCAGCAGCACGACGGGAGACGTTTCTTCGCTGAAGTCATCAATCAGCTTCTCCAATACGTACGGCGCGCGGCGCATATCTTCGCCAAACTCACCAATGAGCCACACGATGGCCGCTTTTGCTTGCGGTTGCTGCACCGAGCTGATGATGCGTGGGAGCACATCGAGCACATCGTGGCGCTTCTCGGGGTACTTGCGGAGCAAATCCTTCATGACCACGAGACTCTCGTCGCGCACGTAGTCGAGGTTCATCTCCAAAAAGTCGACCATCGTGTCGACGATCTGGTCCTGCATGGCCGACATCGCCTGCGCTGCCGCTTGCGAGTTGTACGCGTCGGGGCCATTCGGGTATCCGACAGGGAGTCCCACGGAAAAGTTGTTGCTCACGGCGATGTCTGCGATCGCACGGATCGAGCGACGCGCGAGCTCCTGGTCCACGTCCGTCACGTACTCACTCAACTCGGTGATGATATCGGCCACATTGCCCGCGTCCGCGACCCCCGACAGAATGTCGATCTTCACATACTTGACGTGCGTCGGCTCGTTGTATCGGTTGTAGAATTGGCGGTAGTCGCGGCTAAAAATGCGTGGTCGCTTGCCCACCATGAGCAAAATGTGGTGAAGCACACAAAAGTTGATTTCGTGGCTGCCACCGGCCATCAACGTCAGCAGCGGCTGGCGCATACGCTCAAACACCTGCTCCTGGATGCCTTCCATCCGCTCGGTCAAGTGGAAGAAGCACTTGGCTGTGCCGAGCACGACCGCACTGTTGGAGACGCGCAGACACTGCTCAAGTGTGTTCATGATGTTGAAAATCTCGTCTTCGTTCACAGGCTTGTAGCGCGCGACGATCTGCAAGATGTTACACTGGCCCCACTCGTTGAAGTCCGAGATGCGGCTGAGCAAGTGCATCACGATCTGCTGGTTGATCGCAATGCCGCCTTCGTCAGCCATGATCTCGTTCAGCGCCACAAGACAGTTGGACACGACCTGCGGGTCCCGATCGCGGATCATATTGTACAACGTGTCGATCATGTCGCTCTCCTTGATGAGCTCGGGGTTGAGCGAGTACACCTTCAAGATGCCGATGACGCCGGTCTTGCGCACGTACGCGCTCGTGTCGGTGAGAGATTGCTGTAATGGGTCGTGGATGTATTCCAAGATCGAGTCCAAGCGCAACGAGCAGAGCGACCGCAGTGCCAGACCACGCACCATCGGGTCTTCGTTGCGGCTGCAGTTCCAAAAAGACACACGATACAAAAGTTAGGATGCGAGATCGTTTACGTGCACACTTTACACAAAAGATCGTAAGATCGTACCAGTCGTTGAGCAGCGTGTTGATGCACATGATGGCCAGCTCAGAGTTCTTGTTGGCGTAATTGGTAAGGTAGAGGTACACCATCTTCTTCGAGATGAGGTCTTTCGTGTCCACGCACAGCACCATCTCGCTGAACAAGCGCGACACATCGATGCCGAGCGTCATGTACGCGATGACCTTCTTGATGATCTCGCGCTTGCGCTTCACGTCTTTCTCGACCGTCACCTCACGGAGCAACTGCACGTCATCAAGCGCAGTGAGCAACAGACACAGATAACATTATGGGGCAGGAAAGGGGGGGGGAGCTATGAAAGCGCGCATCTACCACGTACGTTCTTGAGCTCGTTCACTTCACCCTTCTTCTTGTCCGTGAAGTAATTGGGGTTAGAGCTGGCGCCCGGGCGCGCCTGGCCTGGGGGTGGTGGGGGTGGGCCACCGGGGCCGTTTGGGTAGCCCGAGTTCATGTGACCGGACATGGAGGGGAACATGGCGACGAGCGGAGCTTCCGTGCGTCCTTCGCGGGGAGATTGGGATTAGATTGCAGGAGGCTACGTGGTCGCAGATCTGCGCTGGGCTGAACACTCACTCGCTCACTCCCCCCTCCCATCCGGATACCGACGGATCCCAAAACAAGGCAAATAGAACCTAAAATAGACAAATTGAAAAAAACGTACCTAGGGAATTTGTTACGCGTATTTTTCTTTCGCGGAAGTATCGATTGGTAGCATATTTTGCAACAATACTTTCTGTATCAGCAGCAGCCAAAACAACTTTCCTCTTATGGTTGAGGTTGTCTTCATGTAACAACAAAAATGAAATTTGCGTTGCTGCATGAAGGGCAGCTTCGTCCGTGCTCTAATTGGTAAAAAATCATGCAAGTTTTATTCTTATTGTTTTAGATGGCAAGAGTGATAAAGTGGACTCATTTTTGTGAGCCATTTACGACATTCAGTACGGAGAAATGCGCGTGTCCATGCGAGAATCCATTTGAAAAGGACTCGCTGTCCATAACGTGACAAAAGGTACCACTTCGACGATCTCACATGTGCATGATACACGATTCCACCTTTTAATGACGAATTCGATGCGCTTTCTTTGTGAGGAGTGATTCCTTGCAAATATTCTCGAAATGCATGCAAGTCAGGCCATGCATGCGACTTGTTGCTAGTTGCTAGACGCTTCGTCAAGGTAGACAGTTGTAACTTATGTGTGTGTGTACAGAAATCCTTGATTGCAAGTAAAAGAAATCAAATTTCAAAGAAGCTGCAACTTGAAAACGAAGCACAGGTACACCCACGCTGCCAAAACGACTCCTGCGACAGTGCATCGTTTTGAACCAAGTCAAGCTCCATAGTTGATGCACTTGATTACTTTCTTTGAGTGCGAGAAATCTTCAGCATAAATGCAGTATCATTCTACACTCATTCTGCCTTGCGATTTGCACGTCGGTGCACCTTGTAGATATTTTGATGCAACATGTACCCACATACCCAAGTGATCTGTAGGACACTTGGATGGCTGCGGTCGGTCGGGAGTAACCAAGAGTGTTGGTAATGGGCCTGGTCTGTGTCCAGTCCTTTTGGAGGACGCAGCAGACCCTTTCTATGGTGAGCAATCGATGACTGATTATTCTTCTGCGTCTGTACCGTTCGTCAAACAATCCTGATGAGGGTTTGGAGCGAACGTATCGCAAAAAACAGTTACGTAGACTATCCTTCAGCACATGAGGGCACCACCTGCGACTGAGCGTTAAGCCCACAATTTGCGCATCACTGTACGTGCATCAGTGCATCCACAATAACTACGGTGGCCGTTGGAAACATCAAGTAACGCTTTCGTCGCAATCTCCAACGCAGCCGAGTACCCACCCGGACGCAGTCTTCTTTGGGAAGGTGCCCTGCTCGCATAATACCCTTCAAAAGTGTTCATGCGTGAAGACCAACAATCCTAGCTGCGTTTGGGCGCATGGCGTGCGTTCACACCACCATACAGTGCACATCGTCAGCACTATCCAGCATGCCGCAAAGGTTGCGCGAGCTGTTGAATAAATACCCCTTGGACCGCGGCCTGTACGATGGTAAGTGAGCGTGACCAGGCTGTACGACCCTTTAAACCTTTTATTCTGTCCCTTCTCTGCGCCGGCTGGATTCTGTTGCGTGAGCCGAAGCGATGATGGTGGTAGGGCGCGATTACTCTGGTGGGGGCGTACAGAGAGCTGATCAACATCGGAAAAAAGCCCATCATTCTGCACGTCCCTACAGCCCCACATCTCGTGTGCACCCTGCTGCTCATTTTTTAATTCGCAATCGTCTGTGCACTTCAAACTCAAGCCGCAGCAAGAACTAACTCAGCAGCATCCTCCTACTTCCAAGCACACACCAAGCGACTTAGCCAGCAACATCCGCAGCCTCTTGCTTTCAGACTAGAGCCTCTACAACCCAACTAGCGATTGAGTGTGTACCCATCGAGCTGAAGACAATGGACGAGGCGCTGCCTGTAGACTCGCCTCGCAGCGGCTTTGCGCCGGCGAGCCCGACAAACAAGTCCCACGGACGCTTCATCCCGACGCTCCTGCGCAAGAACTGGCTGCTCAAGCGCAAGCACCCCGTCGCAGTGCTCTTCGAGATCGTGGCGCCTACGCTCTTCATCCTCATCTTGAACATCATCAAGTCGCAGAGCCACACATACGACGTGCCTGCGGGCTTCACGCTCGACACGCAGTCGACGAACCTATTTGCACAGGGAGGGTACTCGCTCATGGCGCCGATGACGACGCCAGCGGTCGCTGTGTCAGAGACGACGGTGTCGGGGCTGTTTCTCCACCTGGGCGAGCTTTCATTCCAAAGAGCCCGGAACAAGGAGACCCTGAGTGCCGCGAACGCTGCGAGCTGCGAGCTTCAGCTGGCGATTGATGGTAAGGTCAGTCTGAACGTGTCATCTCCTTACGCTTTGCCTCATGAGTGCGAGGGCAAAGTATCACCATTCAAGCTCGCGATTGTTCCGAACACCACATTCACGCGCAGTTACTTTTACGAGACCATGAAGAGCTGGTACCCGACGATCGCGATTCCCTTGCCTTCGAATGCGTCTCGCTCGACCCTTGTGATTCCTTCGTTTGAAGACAGCACGATCTTTTTCGACACTGAAGAAGACCTTGAAGCATACGTCAAGTCCGACTCGTACGCCAAAACTGCAAACCAGTCGCGCATCTTCGGAGCCATTGTGTTCAACGAATATCCAACAGATGTGTCTGCGATTGGCAAGCCCGCGTCGATCGAATATACGATTCGAATGAACTCCACGTTTGTTGGAGACAGCGACACAAACCGCTACGTTCCGCAGACAGTCGACAAGGATGGCGCCTCGGCGTGGGACCCTTTCCAGCGAGACCTTGACACCACGAATTACCAACAGTACACTACGAACGGCTTCATGACGCTGCAGACTCTTGTTACTCGATTTGTAAACTGCATGCCCGATTGGGACGCTGCGAGTGAGCAAACAACAACAACGTGCCAGGTGAACACGTCCGTGGCTTTGTCCAGTGACCAACTTGATGCGCAACTGCTCCAAGCGATCTCCCAGGATCCTGTGCTCTTGCAAGTCTGGGATACGATCAGTTTTGCGACGGGGAGCTCTTTGGATCCTTCGTCGCTTGGGCCCAAGGAGCGTGAGGCTCTGCTGCAACCACTTCGTGTTGCCCCACAACCGTACCTGGGTGCGTTGACTTCGCCGTATCCAATTAATTCGTTTGCCAAGTCAAGCTTCTACGACACGATCAAAGACGTCTTTCCAATATTGTTCATTCTCGCGTTCCTGCATCCTCTCTCAAGGATGCTTGTCAGCTTTCTCTCGGAGCGTGAGACTCGGTCGCGTGAGTTGATGAAGATTCTCGGCGTGAAGGAGTCAAGTATCGTGACCTCTTGGTACATCACGTACACCGTGGTGATCGTGCTGGCAAGCGTTTGCGAAATGGCAGTGGCAAAGGCAGGCCTCTTCGAAGCCTCCGATCCATTGCTGTTGTTCCTGTTCTTCTTTCTGTTCAGCATGAGCGCTCTCGCTTTCGCGTTTCTCGTGAGCTCCATTTTTTCCAAGTCGCGAACTGGTGCGTACGTCGGCTTCATCGGTTTTTTTGCTATGTACGCAGTCTCCAATGCCTTCACTGATTCGTCATTGGAGTCATCAAAGAATATCGCGTGCTTGCTGACGCCAGTGGCATTGGTTTTCGGTGTAAACTCACTAGCCACTGTCGAGACGTCTCACATCGGGATGAATTTTGGAAATGCGTCGCTGAGAGTAAACAACTTCCGGTTCTCGACGTCGCTGTGGTTCTTTGCGTTGAACACGGTCTGGTATACGTTGTTAGGCCTGTATCTGGAAAAAGTAGTGCCGAAGACATACGGGACGACGGAGAAATGGTACTTCCCACTCAAGCTTTCTTACTGGCGCAAATCTTCACGATATACCGCAGCGCTTCGATCGATGTCGTTCCAGCATTCTTTGTCAGAAGGCGTCACGGTACCAGTGAACCCAAACATTGAACTTGTGGGAGAGGATCTGCAAGAGCAGGAGTATAACGGCGAAGCACTCTCGATCCAGAGATTGCGGAAGGTGTTTCCAGTGCCTGGAGGTGAGAAAGAAGCCGTGAAAGGCTTGAGTCTGAACATGTACGCCGGCCAGATCACATGTTTACTTGGTCACAACGGAGCTGGAAAGACGACGCTGATCTCGATGCTCACGGGGGTCCTCGACGCCACGTCAGGCGGAGCCACTTTTCGCGGACTCTCACTCCGAGAAGACATGGGTGAGATTCGTGAGTCTTTGGGAATATGCTTCCAGCATGACGTACTGTATCCGGAACTGACAGTCGAAGATCATCTCGAGTTTTATGCGCGCATCAAAGGGTACACTGGTGACGCGCTTAAAGCCGAAGTTGCCAGCAAAATCGCGGAAGTCGGGTTGTCTGACAAGGCCAAGACTCTTTCGAGCGCGCTATCAGGTGGCATGAAACGAAAGCTGTCTGTTGCGATCTCGCTCTTGGGTGAAAGCTCGCTGGTGTTCCTCGATGAACCCACCTCCGGAATGGATCCGTACTCTCGTCGACGTATCTGGGAGATCTTGATGAACAATCGCCAGGGTCGAGTGATGGTTTTGACAACGCATTTTATGGATGAAGCTGATATTTTGGGCGACCGCATTGCCATCATGGCTGAAGGAGAGCTACGATGTTGCGGATCTCCACTGTTTCTCAAGAATCGCTACGGTGCTGGGTACAACTTGACGATAGTCAAGGAGGAAGGGTGCGACGACAGCAAGGTCATCGACTTTGTCACGAAACACGTGCCTTCCTGCAGCGTGTTGAGCAATGTGGGGACAGAAGTCGCGTTCCAGTTGCCATTGAGCGCCTCGGCAAGCTTTGCAGAAATGTTTAAGGATCTAGACAGCAGTCTCCAGCACCTGGCTTTGCTTTCGTACGGAATATCGGTGACTACAATGGAGGAAGTCTTCATCAAAGTTGCTGAAGCTGCTGATGGCGACGATGAGCAGCAGCATACCCTTGTGAACAAGGTGAAGAAGCACAGCCCAGACCATCGATCCGGTACCAACCTTTCAAGTGAGGAAGGGGATGAACAGTTCAAGCAGCCTCAAGCATCGAAAGCACTGACAAACCAGTCTGAGAAGTCGGTGTTTTTCATCCAGCTCGTCGCTCTACTTCAAAAGCGTTTCCGAATCGCAAAACGTGACAAACGCATGGTCATCACGAGTCTGTTCTTGCCCATTGCGTGGTTGGTGCTCGGTTTATCGATCTTGAGCGCGGCAACTCTCACAAAGTCGGATCCAAAGATGAGTCTTGACATTGCCAACCTGGCAAGTGAAGTGACGACGCATCAAGTTTCGCTTCCTTCCTACTGTGAGCAATCTCAAGGTAACTGGTGTGAGGCTGTGATTACGAACCCTTCATTTGCTGGCGCTTCTCCTACCCTCGTGGGCGAAGCACTGATTGGCAACCCACCGTATTCGACCAACTCTCCCTCCGTGTTTGGAATCGTTTACGACGACCCATCCATCAATCGGACGGACGGAAGTGGGTATTTGCTCCGGCTGAGTGAAGTCGTCTACACTCGCGCATACCAAGGTGGAACGAAGGACCAATTTGGAGGGTACCTCGTTCACTCGGACAGCAATCAGCAAGTCTTCGGCTACAATGTGCTCGTCAACACTACTCTCCCTCACGGCTCTGTCGTGTTCAAGGCATTGATTGACCAGTCGTTGTACCGGTACATGGCGTCCACCGTCACCGGCACGTCTGTGGACACGACGAAGTTGACATTGAAAGTAAACAGCCACCCATTGCCGTTGACGTCGACCACGACTGCTCTCTTCGGCTCTTATCTCTCGTTCTCTGCGTGCATGTTCGTGGTTATCGCATTTGGTTACTACCCAGCCTCTATAGTCGTGCTGCTGGTGAAAGAACGACAACCAGAGCACAACTCCAAGCACCAGCAGTTAGTCTCTGGTGTCGGGATCCCCGCGTTTTGGCTCGCGAACTACATTTGGGATATGGCAATCTACCTCATTCCATGTGTTGCGGCACTCATATTACTCCAAGTGTACGACGTTCCTGCACTCAATGGTTCCGACAAGTGCATTACGTGTGGAAACTCCACGTTTCCGGCTGTGATCATCTTGTTCGTGCTGTTCGGATTGGCCATTTGCCCTCACGCATATTGCTGGTCGTTTATTCTCAAGGATCCACCGTCGTCTCAAACATTCATGATCATGATCAATTTTATCTTGGGGCTCGCGCTGATGGTGACATCGTTCGTGTTGAGGGTGATCGATAGCACGAAGAGTTTGAACGACGTGCTGATTTTCCTGTTCCGTCTGTCGCCGCTCTTCAATCTCGGTACGGGGCTACTCAATTTAACCATCATCGAAATCACGCACACGGGTGGAGCGCAGCCAGATAAGGAAATCTCAACCAATCCTTTCGCCCTGGAAAATATGGGGTGGGAGATGATCTTCCTCGTGTTCAACGCGTGCTTGTACTCTGCAATTGCGCTTTCAGTCGACTATGGGCTTACTTTCCCAGCTTTCAAAGCCAAGTTGGCGAAAGACCCACCACTCCCGCTCGAGAAACAAGACGATCTAGATCAAGATGTGGCAGCGGAAGTTGAACGGGTCGCTAGCGGTGTAGCAGATGGCGACGTGATCCGGCTGAAGAACTTGCGCAAAGTGTATCCGAAAGGACCCAAAGTTGCTGTGGCTGATATGTCGTTTGGATTAAAGAGAGGTGAGTGTTTTGGGTTTCTCGGTATCAACGGCGCTGGCAAGACAACTACGATGAAGATGCTGACTGGGGACATTGTCCCGACGTCTGGCACTGCTTCGCTCTGCGGGTTTGACATTTTGAGCCAGCAACTCGATGTACGACGCCGGATTGGGTACTGCCCTCAGTTTGACGCGTTAATTGATCTGCTTTCCGTCCGGGAGCATCTCGAGTTGTTTGCAAAAATTAAAGGCGTATCCAACTCCGACCTTGACGCTGTTGTTCGCGAAAAGCTGACGCAGTTGAATCTGTCGGCGTTTGAAGACAAACTTGCGGGTAGCTTGAGCGGCGGCAACAAACGAAAGCTATCTGTCGCAATGGCAATGATCGGGTCTCCGTCTATTCTGTTCTTGGATGAGCCCTCCACCGGTATGGACCCAGTTTCGCGGCGCTTCATGTGGGACGTGATTTCGGAAATTTCGACATACAACAAAGAATCAACCGTGATGCTGACCACCCACAGTATGGAAGAATGCGAAGCACTTTGCACTCGAGTTGGCATCATGGTCGGTGGCAGCATGAAGTGCTTGGGCAGCGTGCAGCACCTGAAGAGTCGATTTGGGGAGGGTCTCATGTTTGACGCCAAGTTGCAACCGGCAACGACAGAAGATGTCAGGTCCTTCGCGGTGGAATACTTCAATACAGTTGATGCTCAGATCCGTCGCGAGGAACTTGCCGAAATTTGTGGGCGGCTCGGAAATATGGTATGGGAGTCCAAGATTTCGGGTACACACAAAACTGGGTACACACTCGCTCACTCGCTGGACCGCGATGGCTACATCTTGGCTTCAACCTTTGCTGCTTGGTGGCTGAATGAACTCAAATTTGAGCGAGTTTCAAGCTTCTTGGCGGACAGCTTTGGTTCAGTGGAGCTCCTGGAACGCCGAAACGATTCTTGCTGGTTCAAAATTCACAGCTCTACCACCAGCCCTGATTTCGATGCCAACAGCAGTCCGGCAAGACGTCAAGATGCGTTGCGACTGGCATCCGTGTTTGAGTTGATCGAAAACGCGAAGCAAAGCCTCGAGATTCGGGAGTACAGCGTTTCGCAGACAACTCTGGAACAGATCTTTAACTCTTTCGCCATTCAGCAGGACGTCGATGTCCCCATCGCTGTCACGCCTACCAATGCTTAGCTCGCCCAGAACAAGCTCAAGCTCAAGCCATGCAGATCTTTCTTTACATACATTCATAAAACTATGCATCTTTCCTTCAGTAAACACAATATTCGCCATTCAATTTGCGTTACCTAATACCTTCATACACTTGTTTTACTTGAAACCATCCCGGCTGCAGAAGTGTAAGATCGATTGCTTCACGTGGGGAGAAACATGAACACTGGTTTCAATAAGAGCCTGACGACTTGCAGCACGAAGAGTCCCAGTGTAATCGGTTGACGAGTCGGTGCGTGATTCAATCGAGCGCACGAGCTCAAATAGCGACCACAGACGCTCCACGACAGTGTTGAGGTTACTATTTACTCCAAGTGCTCGTAGCAAACCGATTGGAAAAACATACGCGAATGACGACAAAGTGATGGCGTCAGGTGACAAGCTTAGCGCTACGTGCTGCTCATAGCTTAGAGTGCAATTCCAGCCAAAAATGCCAGTGAGGAAGGTGAAGAGAGCGTGGCGTGTCACGGACTCATCACTCGACGAAGCTGAGAATGAGCGAGTGAGTGCGGTGATTGTCTCCAACAGCCAAGATATTGTGTCTTGGGATTGCTTTTCGCCAGATCCTGCAATCGATACAAACGACGACAATTCGTGCAATATCTGCACACGGATCTCCAAATGCGCATCGCGCCATCGCGAAAAATCTTGACGCAAAACCCATTGAAGTACAAGAGATGATTGCTTGTCGGCGACAAAAACGATCCCGGAGCGTAAGAGTTCAACGAAGATAGTTGCGTTCTGCCACCATTGGTGTGCACTTCCTTGAGACAAACTGCCCAGCAGGTATTCTTCTAGTCTGTCTTGATGCACTAGGACTTGTTGAGTAAAGTTGCGAAGCAGTTTTGACGATACTGGACCGTCATGCTGAGAGAATGGAAGGCTTGGAAGAAATTGCTGAGTCACCAATCTTTTCACCATCTCGCGGGATTCTGACGGCACTCGACCATTGTTTGCACTATGTGATAACTTTTCGAGTGTCTCAATCCATGCCTCAACAAGCAGAACTGACTGATCGTCGCGCGTATCTACTTGCCATGCCTTGATCACCAAATCCATTGCGATTGAGAGCACGTTCTCCAGGTTCTCACGAGAAATTCTCTTTCCGAGCAACTCGATTCCAGATATCAACTCGCGCTGAACTCTTCTGTCCAAATTCGTTATCATATCACGTGCGAACAGAGTTTGAATTGCGTACATATCACAAACTCCTTGGGTCATCGCAAAGCGAGTGGACGCAATTGTAATCTCAACATTGCAAAAGCGTTTGATGAGACGATGCACAAGCGACTCGAAATCCAACAAAGGTAACGCAGCAGCGGTCGCTGTCATACAGGATAATAGCGATGTGACAAATGGCACACTTGTTGATACTGCAACAGGTTGTCGGCCCTCATCTCGTTCAGTCACTTTGCTCGTTTGCTTTTGTCGTAGGCTCTCCAACATTTTGAAGAGGAGTCCACTTGAAGAAAACGACAGAATCTCAGCATCAAACATTTTCTTCTTTTGAATGACACAGAACAAGCCTTTCGTCACCGCAATTGCACCCAAAACGAACTGCCCAATGCCACTGTCGTTTGCAGCAGCCGCTGAACGCACGATTTCAACGAGTAACTTCACATCATTAGGCTCTGCATTCATCTCGACGCTCCCTGACTTCACACTTTGAACAAACCCGATGCTGAGATTACGAACACCAAACGATTGGTGAAAATAGTTGGCGATACTTGCGATTGCCAACTGACGCTGAAAATCAGAGGTTTGTTCATTCCAAATGACCTGCTGACTTTCTTTCACGAGTAGCTTGAGTTCATCTTGGTGGGTGAAACATCCTTGAGCCGGCATTCGAACAAGCATGTAATGCAAAGAAATGAGCAGAAATCCCTGGTCATGACATTTGCTACGCGACTTGAGACGCTCAAAACACTTCGCCACAAACTCTTCAACTTCCGCTGCCGAGACGAGGTTGTATTTGACGCACTTCAGAAGCATAGGACCAAGTGCTACACCAAAAATGCCAGAGCCTGCATTTGTACTGGCGCACCAAAAATGGTTCAGAAGCAATTTCAGGTTCCAGAGCCATCTCAAACGTCGAATACGAGCAAATTCAGGCGACAAACGCACGAGAGCCATTAATGATGCCCATACAACCACAACATCGTCGGGCTTAGTAAGCACAGGAGGCGGCAATTTCAGCGAGTGCAGGCTACCGACCGGCGATCCATCTTCCTTGATTGTAGAAAACCATTGTTCGACGACACCATCGCAATGCTTCTCCTCACTTGAAACGCGAAGTAGAGTACTGAGCACCGGACCCGCAACACTTTTCAAACGCTTTTCTGCTTCGTTCATGGTCGCTGTTGACTGCGAGTATAGAGAGCCAATGTGGCTGAGTGCTCCCAGAGACACGCCTCGTATCAGCGCGTGGTTAGTATCTTTAATGAGATTCTGAAGGGTAGCTTCGGCCCTTTTCATACTTGCTTCGGTCAGTGTCTCTTTTTCAGAATCTGCATAACGGTGACCGAATACTAAGTGAAGCCCAACGACTGCACTGATGACAACTTTGTGATGGTTCTTGTCCGGAAACACTTTGACCTCCTCGATAGTTGTCGCTAATCTGCGATTCAGCATATCAATGCCTTGGCCAATTGGTTTCTGCACAAATGATGAAGTCCAACGTATGGAATCTCGTAATTGCCCAACCAGTGCCCCAACAGCAATCAGGCACAGCAACTCGTTCTTGGACCCGTCGCTGTGATCTTGTAAGAACTGAAGTTGCTTCATCACGTGTTCCGCAAAGTGCTCATTGCCAGTGTCGATGTCAGCTCCAGTCGTCAGTTTTAAAGCACTTAAAGTCTCCACAGCATTCACATACTTGTACATAAATGCTTGCCAACTTTCCATGACGGTTTGGATTCGAAGAAAGGCAATGTCCTCACTCTCTGTTGACTCCCAGGGTGCAAACTGCTGTGACAAGGCTCTCACCATGGTTTCTTCCATATCTGTCACATTTTGCGCTGCCAGCTTTACCAGTTTATCCTTTCGTTTCACGCTCGAGTACTCGATTTCCTCCGTCTCGTACGCGAGTAGAAATGCATCCCAGTCGACAGTCTTGTCTTGAATCGAGCATATTTCGGTAATCTCTTGCAATAACGGAAAATGCTTTTTCAGCTCTTTGGTTGCAGCGGCAGAAATTCTTTGCTGCCGTTGCTCATTCAACGTTGAAGAAATGATAGGCTGCCCTCGACCAGAATTGATCTTAGCGCTTTCATATTCAAGAACTCGTGTCAGGAGCTTCTCGATCTGAAGCCGAACATCTTCAGATTCTTCTGACTTGAGCGAATGAAGTAGCTCGTCTAACTTCTCCCCGACGTCTTCTTCCGTAATCTCGTCCTCACTATCTTCGTCGTGGCTATCGACTGCCATCGCTTCGCGACGATCTTGAACAGAAAGACCCAGAGACACTAAAGGGTATGCATTGAGCGATTCAAAAGCACGCTTTCGCACACTGGCAGCATCGTCCTCTGTGAATTCCCAAAGCTGATCCAGCAACTTCGTTGTCTGCTTCTTGTTGGAATCCATTTCTGTTACTCCAAGACTGTAGAGGGCGCATAGCTCTTCTCGAAACAGTGGGTCATTGGCACACTGAATCTTCTTCTTTTTCATCTTCAGCGCAATGATCTTGAAAGCAGCATAGAAGTCCAAGCAATCAGCTTTGCACAGCGATCCAATGGCATTGATTGCCATCGCGACAACCGACACAAGTTGAGCTTCTAAGCATGCTTGAATCTGACTGATGTACTCAACACCAGCCTCCGGATCTTTCCCACAAAGAGAGTTAATTGTCGCCATCCTTACAATCTGGTGCTCCGTACTAGCTTCTTCACATGATTCCTGGTGCAAGAGAGTTTCCAAGCGAGGATACACTCTAGATTCTCTTTCCCAAACCGCGTAGAGAATCTTCAGGGCCATTGGTTGCAGCTGCACGACCGAGTTCATTCGCTTGATCAGACGCAATACGATCTTCATTGTATCGGTCGTTGTTGCGGCTAAAGATCCAAGCACGTAAATACATTTAGTCATGAACGCGGCATATTGGATAGGTGCAGATGGCTTGACCGGACGATGAGACACCAGAAACACAAGGCTTGACACTAAGAGTTTCGTTGTTGCCGCAGGCCAGTACTTGATATCGTGTTGAACTTGGCGCTCAAGAGCCATCGTAGCTTGATCACGAAGTGCTGGCCTTTCTTCAAAAAGCAGAGTTCCCAAAGATAAGAACAACCACACAGCGTTCTCCTGTGTATTCTTCTCAGCAGACGACTTTCTTTCCGTGGTTGTAAACAGACTCGTTAGCCAGTTCACACACAGCTCTTCTCGATCAATGAGGTCCAAGAAAGACACCAAATGGCACGAATCTTCATCTTCAGGATCTTGAGGTTCACTGGAAGCCGTCTCACTGGATGGAACGTACTTTTGCTCAGCTCTCAAGTCCATGACAAGTTGGAGTAAACGTGATGCTTCGTCGGGGTGGGTAGAGAGGACGGAGATAAGCGGTAAGATCAGGCACTCTACGTACACGCGTCGGACTGGATTGCCTTCGTTTTGCTGCTCCCCGAACTTCAAAACCGGGATCAAAATGTTCAAGATCAATTGCTTTTCCAAATGCGAGTCATGGATGGCGACTAGGGCATGACCACACGAGAATACAAATCTCGAGCTCCAAAGCGCATCGGGCGCAAATGAAGCCAGCTGTTCTAAAGCTTGCATTAATGGAAGCACACCAACTTGATCCTTCACATAAAACCGCATCCGGTCGATCACATGGGTGCACGTTGCCGCAATCATGCGGGTTGACTCGACTGTTTCCTCACTCGAAACCAATAGATCTGCGAGAATCGACACATGGACTACGTACGATTGGATTGCATCCGCACGTCGAGGGAAGACGCCAAGAGCGACCACTAGCAAGCTTGCAACTGCCGACGCGATCGATTCTTGACCACTTTGCCACGCGATGCGCTGAAGCGTATGAAGTAGTGCCAACCTCACCTGAGATGTCGCTGTGGATCAACATATAGCGTATACGAAAGAGCGAATTAATAACAGGATACCGAACAGATGTACAGGAGTAGGCAAGCATGCATACCTTTCGTGCTGGCGAGAATGAGAACGAACAATGGGGAGACGACTTTGAGCGCAACTAAAGGGTTCATGGTAGTCGCACGCGGAGAGAAGAATGGACTTTGCTTGCTTTCTAACGCAGCAAACACGCCCCTGATCACATCTGGATTGCCGTTGTACACATCCAGAAGCACCTCTTGAATCTCAGCCACGTTATTGCTTTCCGGCGTCATCAGAGACTGAAAGATCTGATCTAAGAGCGCAAAACCAAGGTATTCCGCCTTACTAGCAGGCGAGGAGCACACAGCAGCCGCCTGCTTTAGCCGCAACGTGAAGTCCTTCTGGGAAAAGGTCGAGCCATTCGTGCTGCACTTGCTCGCGAGTCGATCCAGCTCTTAACATGCACAAGCAGCAATGCAATTAGAGCTCAGTGTAAAACGACAAGCGAAGGGGAGGAGGAGAGACGCACCTCTGACGATCTGCTGCGAAGACGCGAGAGAAGGAGTGGATATGAGTACCTCAATGCACGCGTCGACGGCCTGATGCTGAGCTTTCGCGGAGGATGCCGCGTGCAGTTGCTGCGCCAACGCTGCCACCTCCATTGTCAATGTGCTAATCCGATAGGGAGCAAACTTTCAAAGAAGTGGGTGTGTTGGATCGGTGATACCGAGGCCAACTGGTATTATTACTGTTGAGGAATACTGTATTGGATTACCGGTCAGGTATCTGTTATGTTACATGTGTACATGCACGTACAGTGCGCGCCATAATCTTACGGACACCAGTTTTTTCTTGAGATGTTAGATTTATTTGAGAATTTTTACTCTACAAAGCTGATTTTTGTCATATTGTTGAACGCCACAGGAACAATCTTGTGTGTTAATTTCAGCTTCATTGGACTTCTTAAAGTCCACAAGAAAAATATTATAAATTTAAAGAGATAGACATAAACATAAGGACAGATGAAAACAAAGCAGTTTGGGGGCGTTTACGACTGGATTATTGCGCTTAAAGGGTCAACAGAGTGTCCTAGTATGCTATCTTATTGTCTTTGTTTCTTACAACTGCAATACATCTGTCAAACATTGAACTGGTGAGCCTGGCAAGAAGGTCAACTGAAATCTCATCTCAAACAGCTAAAATTGCAGTTTTCAGCTCGCCAACTGACGAGTACTGGCGGACGTTCTTGTAAACACGACGTGCCATGATTCCCCATAGGTTTTCAATAGGATTCAAATCAGGAGAGAGTGCTGGCCAGTCGATGGTGGGAATGCTGAGATCCGCCAGGAAGTCCTTCGTCGCACGAGCGCGGTGAATGCTGGCGTTATCGTGCTGAAATACGTAGTCTCCTCCATGAACATCATCAACAAACTCAAAGAGGTGAGTAGTAAGCGTCTGTTGGTAGTCAAACGCATCTTGGTTTCCCTCGAGAAAAGCTAGTCGGGTCTTTCCAAGCGATGACATCCCACCCCACACCATAACGGATCCGCCACCGGAATGACGGCTCCACCACCGGAATGACGGCTCCACGTAATCTTTTTGTCGTTTTTCAAGTCGTGCCAGTAGTACTTGCAGCCATCCGGACCATCCAGATTGAACTTTTTCTCGTCCGAGAACACCACTCGGCTCCGGTTTGTGCGCAAGCGTATTTGACGTTCAACCCACGCCACGCGCATCATCTTGTGGTGGGTGGTCATGCACGGAGATTTGTTGGTCTTCTCAAACGCAAGGTAGTCGCACCGCTGAAGCTCGCGTTGCACCGTGCGGACGCTTGCATCGATATTTAGCTCCTGGTGGAGCTGGTTTGCTGTGTACTCACCAGTTGCTGCGTATCTTCTCAATCGGGTGCGGTCGTGAATCTTCAGCAGACGTGGTCGTCCGGGGCTTTTTTTGGTCCCATAGCCCTTGAGATTCTTCAGAAAGGCATGTGTAACGCTCTTCGAGCGTCCAACAGCTTTTGCAATGCCCCGAATTGACATATTCGCGTTCGAATACGCCAAAATCTTGCCTTGTTCGAGCTTGGTCAATCCTGGGAACTTCGGCATCGTTGGCACGCCCCCGTGGCAAAATCAACAATGTTATACATTTGTACAAGCGCTAACGCATGTTGTCAAACCATTAAGCACAATAATCCAGTCGTAAACGCCCCCAAACTGCTTTGTTTTCATCTGTCCTTATGTTTATGTCTATCTCTTTAAATTTATAATATTTTTCTTGTGGACTTTAAGAAGTCCAATGAAGCTGAAATTAACACACAAGATTGTTCCTGTGGCGTTCAACAATATGACAAAAATCAGCTTTGTAGAGTAAAAATTCTCAAATAAATCTAACATCTCGAGAAAAAAACTGGTGTCTGTAAGATTATGGCGCGCACTGTACCAGCAAAAATGCGGGCTAGCACATGTGGACCACATGCGATGTTTAAAGCTAGTGTTTTTCAAGGAAAAACCGGTGTTTGTTTGTGTTAGAAGCAAAATAACGTTTTCTAGATATGTATGGGTCACACTAAAGAGGGGAAATAACAAAAAAGGAAAACTCAGCAAAACATGTACCAAAGGAGGGTCACACGTGACAAATGTGGGACAATATCGAATATTTCTGCCAAAGGTGGGGAGCACCAACAAGGCAGATAATATAGCCGTTATATTACAACTAAATCAAAAAGTCATCATTAGTACAAACTGTCAGAATTTATTTTGTCACATTTGTATCAATCCTAACAATATATATTTTTTAGAGATGAAATACCAGATAGCACTGGGTGGAGCTGTATGAGCATGACGCTGGTGTAGCTTAGTGGTATAGTCCTTGTTTCACACGCGAGAGGTCGGTGGTTTGGTTCCACCCATCACCATAATTCCAACCTTGGCGCTTTGCACTTGGAAGTCTAGGGTTTAATTAGTAAGCCCGGCATAGAACAGCTAACGCGACCGCCCTGGGCCCAAAGTTGACAGGTTGACCACCAGTATGCTAAATACCATGAGTCAGACACCCCTTCTGAGATGGGTTCGATACCGGGTGGTATCTAAAACTCAAAATCACAGTGACCCCAGGCATACAGAGGAATACCGTATCAACAAAAATGAGAGCAATCTTTTTGCAAGCGTTTCACCTGTTCCTGTTTTTCTTTCTTGTCCATGCCGATGCTGTATCTTTTTATGTGCATAAGTGCCTCAGTTTCTGCCAATCATCTGTAGGATCTATAACAACCCACCAGCCGCAGAAGAGTGATCTGCAATTCTCCTCTTGTGCATATCGATGTATTCATAAAAAAATGAGACTGTAAGAACTTTAAATGTATCCATCTATTCAGGGATACGGATACGCTGTGATCATATCTTTTAACGTCTTACAATGTTGCATACCAGCCGCCTATCCTTGACTGTCTACCATTAGCAAACTTGTAACAGGCTTGCCCGTTACTCTGGCTTACACGTGTGTGCTGTGGAGGAAGCGGTAACGGCTAAGGGGTCACACTTAGTCGAGGAGGGTTCTTTGTGTTGTAACGCAAAGATGAGAGTGAATTACCATTTAGAGGGCTGGCGGTAGCCAGTGTGGTTCGGAGGTACCGCACAAATATCATAAAACAGTACCAAAAGTCCTAATCAATGGTTGGGAGAACTCCTTTCTCCCAATTGGCTAATATGTCTACCTGCTTGTGCATTATTAAACCAATAGAATGCCTCCCTTAGGGTGTCAAAAGGAGTCAGCTTGACATCCTCTTTTGTCATCCTGTAGCTGAGGGCTTGTACCAACAAAAGGGATACATGTGGAGGCGGTGCGAACCTAGTCGAGGTTCGCACTGAGCATTAAAGAGTGTTGACCGTGCGCGCCTTGAGGGCGCACGCGGCGTGTGGCGGGTGACCCCGTTACAAAACTTGCCATGTCCAAGCTAAGTTTTGGTGATATATTCTTCACACGCGTTGAAGCTGTTGATGTCATTTAAGCTGTTGCGCTGTCCCAGAATCACCGGGCTATTGACGGCAAGAAACGAAGTGGAGGTAACCAGTTCATCTACATTTGCAACAGCTCTACTCCCTGCACCTTTGAAACCGTTCTCGCCAAGTCCCGACGCAAGGTCTCCAACCACATAGTCGTAAAGTTGCTGAGCCTAACTCATGACAACTGTACGGGGACTGCGAAAGCACGCAGAAAGGACGTGACAAGCAAACCGGTTGCGCAAAACGCTGTAAACACAAACATGCGCATCTCTGGCGCATCACTACAGTATCAAGTAAAAGCTGATGCGGGGATTGACTTAAACAAGCGCACGGCATATCGGGTGATCGATGATCTTGTTCAGTTGAAGTATGGTAATTTCGAGGCGGGGTACAAGAAGGTGGCGTCGCTTCTTGAAGAGTTTGCGACCAAGAACCCAACATCATTTACAGCGTTTGAAGCACGTGATGGCAAATTTCATCGCGCGTTCCTGACGAACCCACACAATGGAAGAATCCAGCCCAAGTGTCAGAAGATTCTTGGGACTGATGGCGTGTATACCAAGCACAAACTACATGAAGGAAAGATGCTGATCCTGATTGCGTGAGATGGTGACAACAAAAATGTGGTACTTGCTGTCGCATTGTGTCCATCTGAAGACCATGGCAACTACAACTGGTTCATTGAGTGTTGCAACAACGGGGATATTGTTTTCAACAATGTACCATTGTTCTGTGACAGAGGTGTTGCACTCGTCAGTACATCTACCAGCCACAATGAGCTGACGTTGATACATTGTGTGAGACATATCATTGATAACGTGAAGAAATAGTACAAGAAAACGTTCACGACTCTCATTGAAGGTATGCTCTATAACCTCCAAGGAGCGGCCAGTGAGAGTGCTTACAACAGCGAATTGGGAATCCTGAAGTCGTATAATGAAGATGTGCATGGATACGTCGCTGCCATTGAACCCTCAACTTGGTGCCTTTATCCCAGTATTGGAATCCGTTCACTCTATGGATGGCAAACCACAAATTTTGTTGAGTCGAAGAACAGCACATCTCCCAAAGCCCGATTCTTGCCTCCACTGCATTTTTCGATGACGTACGTGGACAAGATGATCATCACACGCTACGAACGGCACAAGAAATGCAAGAAATAGATCGAAGATGGCAATATCTTGACCCCATATGCTAAAGCATGTCGTGATATTGAAAGGGAAAACATGACTTTCTACACGGTTCAGCCTGCGGCGTCATTCGAAGCGTACGTATGGCACTGTCAGCACTACCCAATATACAAGCACATAGTCAATTTGGACACCAAGACTTGCACGTGCATGTACTGTGATCAGTATCGCGTGCCATGCCATCATATAATGGTTTTTCTATCGCACTTCAACCGCTTAGATGAAATTTTCGACTATTATAAAGACTGCTATAAGGTTGCCAATTATGCTCAACTCTACAGCGAAGACAATCCGATTTGAAATCCCATTGACCAATAGCTGGAGTCAGACAACATTCTCCCTCCCACCTCGCATTACTACACTTGGTAGAGCAAAGATGAAAAGAATTCCAAGTTAAGGCGATGAAGGTCCCTCACGTAAAGCCACATGCACAATTTGCAAACGGCATGGCCATAACAAGCGGTCATGTCCGTATCGGGAGGATTAAAACAGCAGCTATTTTTATATTTTATATTTTTACAGCGTATTCGGTTTATTAACATACAGTGCACGCCAAAAGTTTAGAAGCAGACAAAAAAACGTCAAAAATGTAATTTTTCCTCCAATTTTTTGAATGGCAGGTTGAAAAGTTGAGAGCACAGAAGACCTATACGGGATATTCTTGTGCTGAAATTTCAGCGTCTGAATCAAAACACAGTTCACAAAAAACATATTTATAAATTTAAAGATTCCGCCAAAAGTACAAGAACAGATACAAAAGTGATTATAAATGCAACTTTATTGATGTTTAACGATTGAAAGAAGACAAACTAGAATGCAATCTTCTTTTCGTTTGACCTAACAACTGCTAGACAGCGGTCGTGCATTGAACCTGTTAGTTTGACAAATAAATCAGTAGTTATTCCCTTCCACACCTCAAAAACTGCAGCCTTCAACTGAGCAATTGACTCATACTGGCGCAAATTACCGTATACTTGTCTTGTTATTATTCCCCACGAGTTCTCAATTGGATTGAGGTCTGGTGAGAGTCCTGGCCAGACGATAGTCTTGATGTTGAGGTCACAGAGGAAGCTTTTTGTTGATTTCGAGCGGTGGATACTTGCGTTGTTGTACTGGAAAGTGTAGTTCCCATCATGTATGTTGTCGATAAAATCGAACAGGTAGCTTGTCAACGTTTGCTGGTAATCCACCGCATCTTGATTCCCCTCTAGTACAGCTAGTCTTGACTTTCCGAGAGATGAAATAGCACCCCAAACCATTAGCGACCCCTGTAATGGGCTATACCTAGCCATTACATGAAGGTGCGGCTGTGCCCTACTTTAGTGTTGGACACACCACCTTCAGCGTGCATTGTGGTAGCAAATAACAAAGGGATTACGGTACAACAGATCCCATATGCACGTGTGACGTCATCTGATGATGTCACAAGTATCCATGTACTGATCAAGTACAGAGTGATGGTTCCGACTTGGGAATCTACACTGGTGACGAGACCGACATGTCTCTATCCTCTGAAGTGAGTGGCTCCCGCCAAGCACTTTGCAGGAAATCTCTGCGGTGCTTCAAGTTCAAGTTCCTAGCAAATCCCCTAGGTTCAACCTCAGTGTACCCAAGGTTTTATATATCAGATTCATAGGTTTTATTTCTGCATGTGTAGGTTTTAGTTGTAAAAGTTCTAGGAGTCCTAGTGGTGTTTTATATGTAGTGTCAGGAACCATAAGCTCATTTCAATTCAGTTGCATTTTTGCCAAGTTTCTCTCAAGTCTTCCTCTCAAGCGCAAGCGTGCGTGCTGAGTTTGAGGCTGTCTCGGATAGCCTCTTACACCCCCCCACCTGAGAGTCGGCTCCAAACAACCTTCTTGTCCTTCCTCATATTATGCCAGTAAAACTTGCATACATCATGTCCATCGAGATTAAACTTCTTTTCATCAGAGAAGACAACTCTGCTCCAATCTCTACGGAATCTGAGTTGTCTCTCGACCCACTCAACACGAATCTTCATGTGCCGGTCAGTCAGCTTAGGTGCCTTGCTCGCCTTGATGTAGACGAGGTTGTTATCTTTCTGCAGCTCCCGTTGAATTGTACGCACACTCGCTTGTAAATCAAGGTCTTTCTTGAGTTGGTTTGCAGCGGAGTCGCCGGTAGATGCGTGTTTCTTCAGTTGTCTCTTATCTCTCTTCTTCAACGCTAGAGGTCTTCCAGAGCGTTTAGCTGTTCCGTACTTGTCGGGGTCTTGCAAGAAGTTATGCACAATCGTAGATGAACGGTTGATTCTCTCAGCAATTTTCCGAATGGTTAATTTCTCGTTGTGGTATGCCAAGACCAATCCTCTCTCAAGTTCTGTGAGAGGTGTGCTCTTTGGCATGCTGCTTTGTTTCAACAGAAATGAAAAATGCAAGTAAAGTCGCCTTTATAATCACTTTTGTATCTGTTCTTATACTTTTGGCGGAATCTTTAAATTTATAATTATGTTTCTTGTGAACTGTGTTTTGATTCAGACGCTGAAAATTCAGTACAAAAGTACTCCGCAAAGGTCTCCTATGCTCTCAACTTTTCAGTCTCCCATTCGCAAAATTATAAAAAACCCTATTTTTTTACTTTTTTTGCCTGTTCCTAAACTTGGCGCGCACTGTAATAATGTAATATAACGGTTATATTATCTGCCTTGTTGACGCTCCCCACCTTTGGCAGAAATATTCGAAATTGCCCCATATTTGTCATGTATGCTTCTCTTTTGGCATATGTTTTACTGAGTTTCCCTCTTTTGCCATTTCCCCACCAAAGAGACCTGCTGCTTGCGTTGAGAAAGCAAATGAATCCTATCCAATACAGTAATCGAGGCACATTAAAAGGCATGGGAAAGCAAATGAATACCTGTCGCAGGGCGAGCATGTGGGCATTGAGGCGCTGACTTCTTTATTGCCCACCAGTGCACACGCACTCAAATGATCCAGATTTGACTTGTCTACAACAGCGCCCTCTGTCCTGCGTTCATGTATGTTGATGCCACGCTTCAGTATATATCTATCATCGCATATCGATGCAGACAGACCGTCCGATCTTCCAGCTGCGCAAGTGCTCTCTCAACTGATTCGACTCGAAAGTTTTAGGCGAATCAGTTGAATTTTGGTGACGAAGGGACCTTTGGTGTTGAAGATCCATCATGTTTTCGAACGAAAGGAGGAACAGTCAACCAACACATCACACGTCCGGCTGACTGGACAGACTGTGCGAGCACAAGCAGAAAGTGGTCAGAGATTATGCTGCTGGGAGACGATGTATCCAGACCACTTTGACTAGATTTTAGCGTGCGGATAGGGTAGGTGTAGGTCGTCTAAATAAATCGGCGGTTTGAAACTCTCGATGCAATTAGAAACCCTGCCCTGCCCTAACCTTCTGCTCAGACAAGATAACGAACTTGTCTTTCTGCCAACAAGTTGCTGGCGCCAGGCACGAAATGAAACCTTGTTCGTCTGCTTTTTTACACAGAGGCGTGCCTGATTGTAAAATACACCGCATAAACTCCACCCTCCCTCCCCCTTTCGCTTCGCGGTTTCTTTCTTCCACTGCGAGTCAGTCAGGTGAGCACTCTCCCCCCTCGTCGTCCCGCCCTCTCTCGTCTGCTGTTGTTCTCTCGCTCGATACATTCGAATCACAAGGCTCGAGGAGACCCCGCCGCGTTGATACATTCGGCATGAAGAGCGACTTTATCGGCGGCACGATCGCCGTGCTGGCGGCGCTTGCGTCCATCTTCGGGGTGAATTTGCAGAAGTACTCGCATGACAAGGAGGAGCTGCGCGCGAAGCCGCGTCCGTACCACCTTCGCCCGATCTGGTGGGTCGGCATGATCTGCGTCGTCGCGGCGTCGCTCGGCGATTTCTTTGCGCTCGGGTTCGCGCCGCAGACGCTCGTCGCGTCTTTAGGTGGTGGGTCGACGATTCTCGGTAACTGCCTCATGTCGCGCTTCTGGCTCAAGCAGAGTCTCTACATTACGGATATCACGGGAGTGGCGCTTGTGACTGTTGGTGTCGTCATCTTGGCTGCGGCGAGTGAAGAAGAGGACGGACACTACAAGATGGACCAGATTTACAAGCTGATGGAGGCTGCGCCATTTCTTCTCTACTGCTTTATTACGACCGCGTTCGTGATGACACTGTACTTGCGAGTGCGTCGCTCCAAGGCCCCAGCTCTGCGTGTTGCCGCAAACGACAAAGACGAAGGAAAAGTGGAGGATTTGCAGATGAAGAAGATCGAGTTGGCTGCCATCGCGGCGAAGAACAAGCAGGATCCGGAAGCGCAAGCGAAGCCAGAAGTTGACGAGCAGGAAGACGAACATGTGTCCCGATCAGCCATGATGTCTCCGTTCCCATCGCCAATTTGGGGTGATACTCTTCACTTGTCGCCGATGGGACGTATCCCAGGCGAAGAGGATGACAATGACGACATTGAGCATGCGCTTTCAAAGCTCCGAAGTTTCTCGGAACGCAAGTACGAAGGCGAGGTCGAGAAACATACGCTAATTATCGACCCGAAATTACCTCTGTATTGGGCTGCAATTTCTGGAACGATCGGTGCCCAGTCGGTGCTGCTTGCGAAGTGCGTGGCTGAAATGATTTCGTCGACTATCAGTGGCGACAACCAGTTTACGTACTTCGGTACATACGTGCTCGTGGGCGGGATGGTTGCCACTTTGCTGACTCAAACCCATACTTTAAACATGGCGACGATGACGGGGGACACGATGTCGGCTTATCCAGTTTTCCAAGCGTTCTGGATCAGCATGAGTAACATCAGCGGTGTGGTGTTTTTCCAACATGCCCACAGCTTTACGTCGGCGCAATGGATGATGTTCCCTTCCGCTATCGGTTTTGTACTGGTTGGAATTTACCTGATTTCAAAACATCAGAAGTTCGGCAACCGTGTCAAGTATTCCGTTGCCATGCCAATCAGTCTGAGCAGTCCTCGACAGCATGATATTGTCGCTCAATCATTTGTCTTCCGTGTTATGACTCCCCAGAAGCTTCAAGAAGATGACTTCGTCGAAGACGACCACGTGGACTTGCAACTGAGTCCACGAAAAGCCAAGCGGTCTGTAGATGTGGTCTAGGGTGCTTTGGCTCGCAGTGCCAGCATTTGCTTCGTTCTGCAGGGTTTCGGCGAGAGAAGCATCTGGTCACGCAATGATAGGCGATGATGCGCCGACTTTATAGTCCTTCAGCGGAAAAGGAATCGTGGATCCAGCTCGACTTGTTTTGCTCGTGCGTGGCGTTTTCTATGTGTATGATGCGAGCCAGTATATGCTTGTGTGTTATTGATCGTAATGAATCCACGCTAGATTCCAGCCTCCACGCCTTGTGTTCTTTGTATTTGCTGGACCGCCACGTGAACTGAAGCCCCCCCTCCTCGCATCGCATCACATCGCCTCCTCACAGCGCCTCCTCACATCGCCTCAACGCGTCTGTCGTTGATCAATATTGTACGAATAATAATGAAAATTTTCTCTTTATTTTTTGCTTTAACGCCCTTCGTCTTTGGTTGTTGGATGGCACCCAAGATGCCTTAGTGCTTCCAATGCCTTGTGATGTGTTGGTTCAAGTGTGAGCACTTTTCGGAACTGTATGCAAGCATGTCGAGCCAAGAACCGTCAAGTTGGTATCATAATAGACAAACAATACTTGTCGCCATCAACCGAAAGTCGTACCTGTTCTTCAGCTTTAGTTGCATCCCCCAAGTGCATTAACGCCAGCGCGCTATTGTAGACTGCCTTGACGTTCGTAGGGTGAATTCGCTCAGCGTTTTGAAATGAAACTAGCGCATCGCCGAACCTGAGCTGTTCCATTTGCGCCGAACCCAAGTTGATATACAAAGACGCAAACTCCCGCCCTGATGCTGGAATGCGTATTGCTGCCTCGTAGGAGTCTATCGCGAGCTTGAGCTTGTTTTCTTTTTGATACAGCAACCCTTGAGAGTACAACGCTTGAATACGCCTGACCGGATCACACGTAACTTCGTCAACCTCTTGATTCCGTTCTGAAGACGCGCCGTTCTTAAGGGATAAGGGACCTTTGACGAGCCTAATTGTTCGCAAAGATGTCGCTGGCGCGGATTGGGGTTTCTTACCTCGGGTAATATTTGATATCACGTCTTGCGATGTCGCCATTAAGGTTGCATGTCTGGCGTTAGATTTGGCTGCACTGCGCGGGATCGACTTGCTCATTTTGCTATGCACGTTGTCAACGTCTTCCCCTGTAGCAGAAATCCACCCGGGCCTTTTGCCGACATCTCTACCTAATTTGGTCTGCATTTGCTGAGTTTTTGTCAACTTGCCAAACAAACGGTCCATACGATGAACTTCTCCTTGAAACTTGGTCTGGTGCATTTTCTTGCTCGTCCTTTCTAGTTTACGGGTGAGCAGATCTGGTTCAGGAACGAATTCGGCATTTGAGCAACACTTTCCTCGATTTTTCCGCCACCGGTGAGCTGCGCGACCTCGTACATGACGTTGGATGCATGTTGCTGCGCTAATCTCAATTTCTCTGACGCATTCTGTTTCGTGCTCTGGAAGGGGTTCATTTGGTGCGGCTGTTCCATGGATCTTGCTCCTGATATCAGTATCATTGAAATCTTGGAGTGGAATGTTATGCAGCAAATCGATCAGCTCCGTATCAGATTCGAGCTTGAGCTCATCGTTTATCCCCAGCTCGCTGTCGTCTAGTGACACAAAGTCATCTTCGTACGCGTCATCAGAATCGTCGCAATTTTCAGCCGATATTTTTGCGAACAAATCATCATTCTCGTTGCTTGGATTGCTTGTAAAGGTTGAGGCTGACATGGCTGCATTATTTCCAGCAGGCTCTGACGACGACTGCTTTCCAGCTTCTTCAGACGATTCGATCACGACACTTTGGGTCGGTATTCGTACTGGTAGTTTCTTCTTAAAACTTACACGACTTTGTGTCCCACCTGCGTTGGAGATACCGCGGTTTGTCATTCGCTTGGACAATGGCGATGGCTCCACAAAGAGAGGAGCATTAGCGTACGCCGCAACGGCGAGTGAGCCAGAACCGAGTTGAAGGCAACTCGACGTGCTTCTTGCGGGCGACGACATTGGCCGCAGATGAGAAAGCGGGAGATTGAGATCCAATCGGCCACTTTTATTCGCTGGTGGTGTTGTGTCGGCAGAAGTTGTAGTCATCCCTGAATCTGCGTCGTTTACTTTGATAAAGTGAAGATTGAAATTTGCACTAAGCACAGGAGGGTCTGCTTTGGCAGCCAAGGCTCGTCGCAATCGGCTTCCAGACCGACTGGGAAATCGACTTCTCTCTGCGAGATCGCATAGATTACTTTCGCCGTCTCCTCTTTCTGTACTCCGCGCCGTATCCTGTCTCTCAGTTCTCCCACCGTCAAACTCGACGGCAGCTTTTGGCGGACGAAAGTGGTGGGCAGGGTGAGGAAACGCTGCAGCAGGTGTTCTCAAAACTGCGTGATGCTTGTACTTCAGCGCAAGTTCTGCAACCACAGCCTCCGTTAATGTCGTCTTGCGCCGTTTCGCCTTCGCTGCTTCGGCTTCTTTGTACGCACGCATATTTGCTGTTGTTTTCGATTCCGCAATCGCATGCAGCAATGTTGACGCTAGTACCACAAGCCGTTCCTGCGCGGAATGAACTGACATTGTTTTCTGGAGGATGATTTCGAGGTTGATCTTTAAAAGTCCGATTACACAGGAAGAACAAAGCGACGTGCAAGTTGGTGAAGATTTCACGAGCAAGTAAACACAGAAATGTGTTGCTGCACACAAAAAATACCTCGCTCATTATGTACGCGTGCAAGCTGGAATGTTCTGTAATGATGGGTAAAATGCTGATCGCATACATCTGTTTGGCACGCACGTACAACAAGTGTGAGCACCACAGCTTTTCAAATAGTAGAAAAACGCCTTCGACACCATAAGCACCTGAAGGCCAATGTGGAATCGGAATTCGCGCATAGCTGAGACCACTTCTTTGAGAAAATTTCTTTCCACGAGCGCTTTACAGAGCTGCGCTTGGGCAAGGTGGTCGTACTCCACTTCGGTAAGCCGCAGCTGAATCTCATGAAGAACTTCCATTTGCTTGTGAATCTGCTGCCTTTGGAGCCCCATATCGTGAATGAGGGTTTCTATTGAGCTTTGCTCTTGCGACTTGTCGGCTGCTTTGTTCTCATCCACTTGGTCTCCGAGGAGCAAGCGCGAATCCCCTCGCGACATGATTCCAAGGCGCCGACTAGGAGAAGCCACGCGCAGTGGCACGCCTTGCTCCTTTTTGCGATTTGCGTAGCTGAGTGTGTTGGTGTTAGCACCACGCATTGGGTCGAAGGGCACTCTTCGTATATCGTTGAAGTTGTACCCTCTGGCTTTTGCCATGACACTGAGCAGGAACGCACCTGCCTTGGACTGCGGCACCGTCAGTGATTCAGACACTACCCCGACCGAGAGATCCGCGTGTGTGGCCGACCGCTCTTTGAGATATCGAGGACGCAACGACTTGTCGTCGCCTACTTCCATGGCGCTCTGCTCCTCAGGTGGTTCATCGTATTTTGCGGTGATAAAAGAAGATCGTCGGCGTCGATACTTCTGCGCTGCCACAGAAGCGGACGAAGACAAAAGTCGGAGAGGAGTTTGTTGTACCGCTTGTGGCTGGTGAAGCTGTTGATGGGGCTGCTGCTCCAGAGTGGGGACATCCTCGTTGTCTTCGTCTTCCTCTTCATCATCGTCCAGATCGTCCTCGACGGTACTCGCGAGCGATCTGCGCTCCATCATCTGGCGTTCAAATGGCGCTCTCTTAGAAACGAGTCCGAGTCTTCGGAGCTTGATGACGGCAGGATGAACGAGGGCGGTCCTTATTGCTGGACTGGCATAACAACACCAGAAATAGCAACTCACGTCGCCCTCTTCAGCACCACTACAAAATTCGTACTGCATGGGAAACCGGAAAAGAAAAAAAAGAGTTGTATTTGTGAGAGAGATAGTGGTCGAGCTACACACAATATGCATAGAGAAGTCCTACTTAGAACGGTGTTTTTTGGCAGCAGAGGAGGACGAGACAGACGAACTACCCCGCTTCTTGCTCTTGGACGTCGTCGTCGTGCTGGATTTGCTGCTACTGCTGCTCTTTGACTTGCTCTTGCTTCTGGATTTGGACGAAGACGACGAACTAGGCTTCTTCGCCTTCTTCACCAAATCTTCTTCGTCCTTTGAATTCTTGCTTTTGAGCTCCTCATTTTCCTTCTCAATCATGCGGGTCAGCATTTCACCACGCTTCTGGAGCTCTCCGATCGTGCGGGATTTGAAAAACCAATCGAATCGGAACTGCCACGCCTTACGGATCTCGTCACGAATCTCGCTCCAGTGTTCAAGCGGACCGTATTTGTTCATCATCACGACCAAAAACACGTCTTCATCCAGAATGTACCCTTTACTCTTGTACCCACTTGGGTAATGAAGTTTCATGTCGCGAAGCGGGTTGCTGTAACGACTGCACTTGCGCGCCAGCGCCTGCTTCACGACTTCATTACGCTCTAAGCGCTTCTCACCTCGCTCGATCTTCTCTATGTACTTGGCGTGGTCCTTCAGCTCCGTGTATCGCTTCCAAAAAGTATCAAAGTAACGTTCCACCTGTACCATGTCCTTCGAAACCAACTGAGCGACTTCTGCACATACGCGTTCCTTGTCAGCACGCCCATATCGCTCACAGCTCGTGATAAACTGCTTCAAGTCTCGTCGAGTCCAATCCACAAATCCTTCGCTTTCCAATCGTTCCAACTCATTCGCGTCTTTTGGATCCATTTCAATCTCCTCCAGTTCTTTCTCAAGCTGCACTGATTTCAGATTTTCATCGACTTCTTCCTCGCCAGCAGAATTAGACGCCGATACCGCCTCTTCATTTCCTCCTGCTTCTCCAGTTTTCTTCTTCGGCTTTGGCTTCAAACGCTGCTCTTCGTTTTTCGCTTCTTTAATCTGTCGCAGCAATTCTTTACGGCGAATCTCAATCTGATTCTTCTTTGTCAAAAGCGTGACCATCGCTTCTTGGTTAAAAAACTGATAATCGTGCACGACAGGAATTTTTGGTGCATCATCTTTCTTCACCTTCTTCGCCTTTACGATTCCCGCTTGCTTGCGGTAGTACTCGTCTTCATTGTAATTGGCTTTGCGCTCTCGTTGCGGAAGCGCAATAAAAGTTGATGGGAGGATAGCTCCGCTGCTGCTCGCATCCTTTGAGAACACTTCTCCCTCAAATTCGTACAGACTCGACACACCGTTTGCATTCTCGCCTGAAAGTGAAAAGTTGGCCAGGTTGTGTTGCATATCGGCTGCCACCTTCGCTTTCATTGCTTCAGTTCGCTCTTCACCCTTCGCGAGAATGGCGTCAATGTCGTCATCAGTAATCATCGACCCCCTTGCGTTGAAAATCTCATCGGCACCAAAGCGCACCATCGTCATCAATTCGTCTTTCGATAACTTGCGGTTCTGTTGAGCAAGGCGACCTTGCTGAATGATAGCAGCATCCAAGTACAACTTGCGCTCAGCACGTTCCACAATTTTTTCTTCGACAGTACCGTCCGTGATGAATCGGAACACGCGGACGGTCTTCTTTTGACCGATACGATGCGCACGATCCATCGCCTGCAGATCCACTTGCGGGTTCCAATCCGAGTCAAAGAGAATGACAATGTCGGCGGTCGCCAAATTGATACCAAGCCCACCAGCTCGGGTACTCAGCAAGAAGCAGAACTTCGTACTTGTAGGCTCGTTGAATTCTTCCATCATGAAATCACGATCTTCTCCCTTCGTTGAACCATCCAGACGGCAGTAATCGTGCGAGTGGTAACGCATGTAATCTTCCAGGATATCCATCATCGACGTCATCTGGCAAAAGATCAGCACCCGCGATTGCTGCGCCTTCAGCTTTGGCAACAAGCGATGCAAAAGTGTCAGCTTCCCACAGTTTTCCCACAAGTGGGGGCCTTCAATGTATGGTGGACCCGGTTCGGCGCCTTCGAACAAGTACGGATGATTACACACTTTGCGCAACTGCATCAAAATGTTCAAAAGACGCACGCGATCACTACCGCCGATGGCATTCAAATGAGTGGCATCTCTGTGAAGAACGCGCATGTACCACTCGCGCTGCATTTCGGAGAGGCCAACGTACAGCTTGGTTTCAATCTTTGGTGGCAGCGAGTGCTCGACATCAGCCTTGAGGCGACGCAAAAGAAATGGTCGAAGCACGGTATGCAGCTTCTTGATCACATTCTCTTGCCCTTTTTCTTCATCCACATTAAACCACGAGTCAAAATCTTCCGAGTCCGTGAACACGTCAGGCAACAGGAAGTTGAGAAGCGCCCATAGTTCGTGAAGATTGTTCTGCAACGGAGTACCAGTGATCAGCAAGCGATGTTCTACTTTAAACTCTCGAACAACCGTCGAAAGTTTTGAGTGTTCGTTCTTCACACGATGCGCTTCATCAATAAGCAGGTACTTCCACTTGATTTTCTGAAGAACTGCCTTCTCAATGATAGCGACTTCGTACGAAAGCACAATGGCATCGAAATCTTGCTTGATGACCGTTTCTCGCTGGCGAGCACGTTCTTCCTTGTCACCCATGAACTTGAACGCGCGGATTGACGGACACCATCGCTTAAGTTCACGCATCCAATTGCCTACCGTTGATTTTGGAACGATGATGATATGTGGACCTTCAATACCACGAGCTTCACGAAGGTACGCCAAGAGAGAAATCGATTGAAGGGTCTTGCCAAGACCCATTTCGTCGGCAAGGATACCATTTACACCCGAGTCATGAAGACGGATCATCCAGTTGAGACCTTCTAATTGGTATGGCTTCATCGTGCCGAACTTGATACAATTTGGCTGCTGCGTGATACGCGTGAATCGAGACTCGTCCATTTCTGCGACGGCCTCCGCGTCCTCGAGTTCGCTTTTGCTATTACTCTTGTTTCTGCGCGAGTTGGACTTGTCCTTGGCGGCAGTCTTGGACTTTGCCATCTCCTTGCCAAGCGCGCTAGAGCCACCCATTAAAAACGACGTAAATACATCGGACTGATACGCATAAGACAACAGATTAGCATTAATGGTACACTTTGACAATATCAGCAATCCACACGCACACGCACCTGAGCCATGAGAAAAGCCATCTTCTTCTCCGCAATAGATTTCTTGGCCCAATCGGTATCCGCCGCTAAGTTCTGCTTGACCGCCTCCAGTGACTTGGACTGCAGGTCCCTTTGCTGCTGAAGCACCGCCTCTTCCTCCTTCAAAAGCGCGACGCGTTCTTCCTTCGTTAAAGCAGCCTCCTCTGGTTTCGCCTCGGAGGCGTCGGCTTCATCCCCCTCTTCATCCTCATCGTTTTCGTTCTCTGCGTCATCACCATCCATGTCTTCGTCCATTGATACGTCGCCATTTTTTCCTTCATCAGCCGCATTTTTAGGTTCTACGGCAGAAGGGGACGCAGCTCCCCCGCTCTCGACGGGGCTACTAGGGCTGCTGCTTGGGCTACTGCTAGCGCTGTTGCTGCTGCTGGCGCCGCTGCTACTCTTGTCATCGTCCTCGATGTGCTTCATCGTGTCGGTAGCTGATGTTGTCTGGAAACGAGGCACTAATGTCGGTCCCTGCGCGCGGCGCTCCCTCTCCTGCTTCTATGACTGACCTGACCGAAGCGAAGCCCTCCAACCGCTCTCAGCTGAATTGGCGCCAAATCCTCAACGGCCCACCAGAGCGCTTCGTTTAGGTACGAATATTTGCGCTTACGTACAAAGCCCAAATTAGGATCGCGCCCAAACATGAAGTGGTTACACCACATAACCATTTTTGAAAAACCACGGAAACACACAAAACGCTTTCTATTGCAGCTCTATCCTGAAGTTTCGGAGAATTAACATGCACCCCATTCGCTTATTTGTTCTTGTGCTTCTTGCTGCTTTTCTTGGCTTTCTTGGTTGAAGCGCCCCCTCCCCGTAAGGCGTCCATGATACTTGCCACGTCTGCACTTTTCTCAGCCAGCTCTTTGCGCTTTTCCGAGCGCTCGTCGTCGTCCGCCGCTGAAATGAGCTTTCGCTTCTTCTTGCTCTTCTTCTCAGCCTTTTCACTATCATCTGCACTCTTTTTCGATTTCTTCGATTTCTTCTTCATGCCAGAAGCGTCATTCTCATCGTCAACCACATCCTTGAAAAGTTCCGCGATCTTGGTCTTCTTTTCGTACAACGCCTCCCACTTTTCGCGATTATTCCGGAATTCAAACAGATTGCATGTGTTCATCACCAACTGCGAAAAGTGACTGCCTGCCAGCTTGCTCTCGACTTGAAGAAGCTCTTCCGCCACCACCACTTTCTGTGGAAGCTCGAGTTTCTCAAAGCACTTCATGACCGAAAAGGCACCGAGTCGATCCATAGCGAGTGAGCCGAAACTTCCAACAAACCGTTCGTACAGTGCATCTCGGACCCACTTGGTTTCGTCCGTGTGTGATTCCCAAATTGGTTCAATCAAGAAGCGGCTACCAGTAGAATCCTTCGCCAATGCAACCAGCTGGGCGATGTTGAGGCCGAGGACGCCTTTGTAAAGGGGAGCGATCCAATCAGCATATTCAAACTTCATCAACTCGGCAATGATCTTGGCACCCATGACGTTGAGGTTGATTTTTGCGGTGCCACTGGTAGAGAGTTGCAAGTTCAAAAGGGCAGAGACAAAATCCTTCCGCACAGCCTCAGGCTTTTTGCTCTCCTGTTTCTTCACGGCTTCAACTAGCAAACAAAAGATCTCTTTTTGCTGCAACTTGAACTTGACACACATTTCAACAAGACGCCACACGACACCGGGGCGACCCATCGACAGCAAAGTCCACAGTGAGTGCTGCAACTCCTGCAATACTTCATTCGCCAACTCCAGAGAAGACACACGTTCGATTGCGTTCTGAACGACGTAGTTTGCAATGTTGTGTTGAGCAAATTCGACTATTTTGCCCTTGACGCAGCGTCTGAATATCTTGGTGAAAAACTTGTCGTCAATACTGGCGAACAGAGCTTCGATGAAATGACTCGTAACCGCATCACCAGCAAAGTCGTTAAAAGCCTTGATACTTGCTTCTTCGTCGTCCCAATGCAAAACGCGCTCCACGAGCATTTTCTTACTCTTCACTGGGGCAAGCTTCAGCGCGCTCGCGATCAAGGGTCCCGAGTTGCGATCAAACATGAGATTGATAATTTCATGCGAATGCGAAGACATGAAGGCCATCAAAATTTCGTTGAACAGATCGTCAAAAGTAGAAGGAACTTCGTACTTGATGACAGAACCGTCTTTCGAACTGGGAGCTTCGCCAAAAGTGACAACGCGATGCTTGGCTTTTTTACCTCTCTTTTCAGCAACCAGAGGTTTACCAGCAAGGGCCGCGAGCACAGAGCGTATGACATGGCTTGCGCTCACGTCATTCATCAAGGTCAACCATTCATTTTCGACTTCTTTCACCATTGTAACGATCAGGTGGCTCATTGGCGGCGTCTCTTTCAAGCGATCGTCGTCATCATTCGGGTTATCAGTCGCCCCCTGCTGCTCTTTTTCCACGATGCTGCTCGACCTCGAGAGAAGGTTTTGCAACACGTGGGAAGAGTAGCGGTTCGTCCACAAATGACTGAAATATCCGTGCATTTTACTGAAGAAGTACCGCAATTGACCGTCACTCATTTTCGGCATGAACACTTCAATGAGTTCACCCGCATGCCGGTCGGACGACGCACTTGCCGCTCGTGGTGCCAATTCTTCCAAGACGTTCCACAACAGCAACTCGGTCTCTTCTTCTGTCGTCTCTTCCGCTGGCTGCGCCATCATCTCTGTGACTTCTTTCAAATAGGAGAGCGTATCTGGCTCCAGCCGACGCGGGCGTAGACGACTGGCAACGGATACAACAGCACAAAAAAAATCACAGTGAGTAAGCTTCGCACAAAGTAGCATTCAGTGGCATAGTCAACTTACTCTGGGCGCTGATAAGAGGGCTGCTCATTGCGCGACTGTTGGTGCTCTTGCTGGTGGAGTCCGTCCATGGCTTCGACGAGATTGCTGTGACTGGCGATGCGACTCGAATTGCAGAGCTGTTTGCCTGTTGACGCTCCAAGTCACGTTGGTCCAATGGAGTCGCCGCGGTCTGGAATAGTGTGCCACACATCAATTATGATCTGCATGGCTTTTGTCCAATCCAACAATTACTTTCTGTACGGTGTCGGATTGGATGAAATTCAGAAATCAAATTATAGCGTCTCAATCGCTTACCATATCTCATAATTTATAGTAGTTAAATCATGAGAGTTTTTATGGCAAAAAAGTGATCACCCCCGATCACAGTCCAAATTTGCTACAAAGCAACAACACACACTGCCCAATACGACGAGACCTCAGTCAACTGCAAAATCCTTCATAATAAATAGTCGACAAATAATACCAGGATAGAATTGCCCTAATGAAATTGTAGATAATAGGTTCTCAGAACTGCTATACTCTTTAAAGAGGTATTTGGTAAATTCAGTATGGCAAGGTAAATAGTAAGCGTCGCTAATCATCCAAGTTGAGATGGGGCAAGAAAAAGCGAGAGGAAGCCGTAGACAGCTCAAGTGTCCAAGCCTGCCTATCGGCACAAACAGATCCTAGCATCTTGCAGAGCGTTTTCTCCTTTTCCACATTCGAAGCACTCATCCGCGGCGCTGTATCCATGAGCTCCTTCGTGCTCGCATTCGTGGCGTTCGCACTCGTGAGGATGACGGTCTTTGGTGCTCACAGGAAGATGCGGTCGAAGTGGACGTCTTTCCATACAATTACGAAATTGAGCAACCTGTTGCGGTTGAATCCTGCGATGCGGATCTTGTACAGCTGAAGATACAAACACAACGTACCGGCAAGAAGGAACAAGACACAACGTTGAAGACAGCGATCCAGCAAGAGAAAGAGCAACCACAATAGCAAGACCAACCTGTTGCGGAGTTAGCGAAAAAGAGTGAACCGGAGAGTTCACTATTGTGTAAAGATTGCCACTCAGACGCTTCAACGTGCGCATCCTTTGATGAAGACGACGGAGAAGAAGAAGTTGAGGATGTGAGTGAACGGGAATTAAAGCTCATGCTCGAACGCGTAGAGTAGATTAAGAAGATCATACATCAACCCAGGCACAACTGGCAAACTCGAAAGAAAGCGGTAGCAAAAGCAGTAACAACTACAGCCGCAACACGGAGCCCTCGAAGGATATTGCCTGACGTTTCATACCCTGATGCCTGTGCACCAATACGCTTACGCAATACCACAAATACGTTGTGGCATTGGTCAGTTTTTTCTGGATTTGCTGTTGATATCACCCCTCCGGAACTTGACTTTCTCGGCAAGAGCATTGATTTGAATGAAGCCGAAATGTACAACGCAGCGCTTTGTATGCTGAGTGAAAAATTGTAAGTTTTAATCGAGAGAAATACTATGAAATAACCTTTAGTTATTGAATTCTTGACAACAATTAGTATTCACGCACACACGCACCGCGCATCCGTCTGCCGCGCCTCGTGTGCGCAAGGTAGCGCGACTAGTTAGTACTGTAGTTACCAAGAGTTTTCATTGAGAGTTTGCGTAATTTGTTCATACGCAATAACTGCGAAGTAGGATAGCAGCTTGCTAGAACGCTCGACCCTGATCGGCTATTCTTCATGAAGTTCGCGTTTTGTTAAAGCTATTACCGCAGTTCCAGCTACGACAGAGAACAAAACAAGCATATTCACTGCGGCATTTTTGTTGTTGATGATACAACACAAGTTCAACGATTCATACGCAACGCCGGCTCGAGTTTGCATATTATCTGAGTACATTAGGACAAATACTTTCCGTTTTTAGTGCGGCAAAAACTTCCGGAGGCCATTTTCTGATGCATATATCATCCCCTTTTCAGAAAACCCTTCATTCCGATTCGCGTACATCCATTTTATCACTTCCAAATTACCATTTCTAGCTGCTTCGTCCATCGCAGCCGTCGTACACCCTTCCTCTCGATTCTCATGTAGCCACTTGACGACTTCAAGATGACCGTTTGCGGCTGCTCTATTCATTGCCAGTGCCGTACACCCTTCCTGTCGATTTGCATGGAGCCATTTCACAATTTCGAAATGCCCATTCGAAGCTGCTCGATTCATGGCATGCTTTGAGCAACCTTCGCTCCGATTTTTATGTAGCCATTGAACCACTTCCAGATGACCACCTTGAGCTGCGGAATCCATCGCATCCGACGTGCACCCTTCCGTTCGATTTTCATGGAGCCACGTGATAACCTCAATTTGACCAGTGAGGGCTGCGCGATTCATCGCCCATTTCGAGCAACCTTCTGTGCGATTCAAATGCAGCCACTTCACGACATCAAGATGACCACTCTGAGCTGCATAGTCCATTGCTGCTGTTGTACACCCTTCCGATCGATTTTCGTGGAGCCATTGCACAGTCTCTAAATGACCAAATTGGGCTGCGCGGTTCATAGCTTCAACCGTGCACTCTCTCGGGCGATGTACGTGCAGCCATTTCAGCACATCGACTTGACCATGCTTTGCGGCGCCGTCCATAAGACACGATTTGAAGCCTTTCATATTTTCTGCGTTTTCATGAAGCCATTGAAGCACGTCCAAATGAGCAGAACACGCCGCTGCAAACATCGAATCCGCCACCTGGATATCTGGTCGCGCCATCAGAACCCACCGGACCACGCTCATCATCCCACGCTGTGCGGCAGCCTTGAGGACATTTTCGAATCGCATCACTGTGTCGTACTCTTGATCACCGCGGTACTCTAGATCGATGGGTTTCAGTACCCGCGCGTTTCCTGAAGCATAATGCCCCAATATCCGGTCTAAGAGACCCACATCTTTCAGCATGACCACTCTCTCAAGCGAAAGTGAAACAGACGTATCGGCGAACGTGTCAATGAGAGCAATCACATGCGGGAGGCCTGTGAGGGCGCTACGCTCGCGACATACCGCTTCAACGGCCATCAACGCGCGCATCTTGCAGCGTCCTTCCTTTCCTCTGTTAGCACTTCAAAACGCACTTTTCCCTCTAAAACCGGTTCTTCCAAACAAGCTGGAGTAATAACTTGAACTAGTATACAATGCTCGCCACGGCTTATGAACATGGTCGTTTTTATACGTATGGTGAGCAATTTTCATTTTATTTGGTTGAAACTATACTGGATAATAGAGAATCACTTTCGATCCAGCCAATAAGGACAGACTGCCACCCCAATGGTTAAGGTGACGCAAGGAGCGGTAACGGCCAACGCCAACAACTCTGCAGTCACAATCAAGCGGTCGAGACTGTCAAAAAGGACTCTAAGTCCGCAGGGACACTCGGTGCAAGAGCGGCGGGCGCAAGAGAAAGAGTGGACAGTGATGTGGGACAATCAGCAGGCGTCTTGGGAAGCCTTAACCAAGGTTGATTTCCCGAGTATGACCTCAGGCCACGCTGTCTGGTCGAAGGCGGCGATTGAGGAAAGTGATCTTCTTTTCGCTATGCTTCAAAGACATCCAGGACCGCACCATGTGCTGAACCACGTCCGTGGCCCGGCGCTAGTAGATTTTACACAGTTGAAAAGGGAGTCCCTAATCTTAGATTGTCTAAGTAAACGTATGGCAACAACAGAGAACGGAGTCACGAAGCGCTGGCTACGCACCTGGCTAGACCGGGTCACAAACGGGAAACACCATTGATCCGCGCAGCGATAATGGATTCCAAAGAAGACTGGAAGAAACTCAAAGCAATCAAGTACGGTGACAGTAGGGTGCTCGCATTCTGTGCCTCTACGCGCAGAGAAGCGCTTGGCAGGTACATCATGTGCGCGTGGGTGTACGAAGAAGAACTCTTGGAGCTCGCCGGCAACAAAGTGGGGAAGACATCTTCAACAACCAGTTCAATTGCGCTGTTGAGAGAAGCAGTGGCGAATTCACAGCAGCTAGAGAAGGCTTTCAAAACGGGAGCTGAGGAAGGAGAATGGTCGGCGCTGGCGATGTTTTTCGCCCAACTCTCCGAGCAAGGCGCAGAGATTGCGCCAGAGGATTACTAAATTCACCGCACAGGATCTAATGAGATCTGATGGAGCATCCGTGAAATCAGATCAAGACCTGTATAGTACCCTGAAGAACCTCAAAGACTCCTTCTACGCTCATTACAGCAAGAAGACAGAAATATTATGCGGCAACACGATCAGAGCGTTCTCACAGAATGTGAGAGGTTTTAAAAAACAATCCAGAATGAAATGGATGGACGGATGGAGAAACGAGAAAAAAGGGGACCAATGTGACGTCATCTTTGTCCAAGAGACCCACATTATCACTGAAGCTAGCAGGTGTGAATTGCAAGCGTACTGGAATAGGATATGGGGAGTCACAGAAGCGACAAAAACGACGTCTTTCTGGTCGACGACTGCAGAGCCCACAGCTGGAGTCGGAATTCTTATCAACCCCAAGACAATTGAAACCGCTCGGAAAATCGACGTCGGAAGGCATGCGGGCCGAGTTCTAGCTACAGAAATCGACGGAATCAAGTATGTCAACATTTACGCGCCTGTGAATGTCAAAGATTGCGAAGTGTTTTTCCACGAACTCTACCAGATCTTAAAAGACTTTGGGGACAAGGTGCTCGGAGGAGATTTTAATTGCGTACTGAACCCTAGACAGGGCAGGTATGGTGCTGGAAATAGACGAAATCACAAATCGGAGAGCGCCAAACTCCAGCAACTAACCGAACAGCTACAATTCCACGATGCGCTGCAAACGACGCGGAAGGAACAGCAAGGATTCAGGAATGACGCAACTGACCACTTCACTTTCTGGAGACAGAGGCAAGCTAGTAGAATAGACCGTTTTTATACCACGACAGCCCTGGCACACTTACCCCAATGGATTGAGGTGGGATTGCCAGTGCAACCGTCGGACCATCAAGCACTCATGATGGTAATGAAGCACGGCAGCAAATCTCAAGTGAAACGCAGCGCCCGGCAGCTTACGTACCCTATCAAAAGCAGCAGGCCAAACCTGTCTGTGGGAAGAGTACAAACTGAAGTGCAGCGACGAACAGCGAGGTACCAAGATGAGAAATCAGTGCACTGGGAGGCGATCGCTGCAGAATTAGTCAAAAGTGTTGCAGACGTGACCAAGACAGAGGCACGGCAAACGCGCCGTCTTGTAGCTCGGCTAACTCGAAAAAGAAAGCGATTACACACATCTCGTCTTGAGTGGATCGGCGCAATGAGCTCGGAGAGAAGGGCGAGAGCAGAGTGGAGATTTGGTGACATGATGAAAGCAGAGCCGTCGGATATAAAACACTTCTGCCAACGCGTCGCGAATTGGCAACGAGATCAGACAATCTCCACCTTGACGCCGACTCCCGGTAGAACTCATCCTGAGCGCTGGAATCTGGCTAACGTGATGGCAGCGGAATGGCAACTTATTATGGGGCAATCTCACAGCACCATTCGAGAGACCAATCGAAACGCCAAGTTCGATAAGCTGGTGACAATTCCAGGGCGTCAGAAGGTGAAACCGGAGTGGAACGAACTACTGCTAGCAGCGATCGGCGAAACAGAGGTCCAAGCAGCCGTTGACGCGCTGAAATGAGATAAAGCGGGGGGGGCTGGACAAACTGAATAACGACCTGTTCAAAGATTGCGTCGTTCAGTTACTGCCCATTCTTACCAAACTGTACACAACATTATGGAAGGAGATCCGATACCTGAGTCGTTCCTCGCCAGCCTTGTAATCCCGTTACGGAAAAAAGGGGATTCTTCCAACCCAATGGATTACAGACCGATATCGCTGCTTCCAACGAGCTACAAAATCTTCGCGAAGATCTTGGCGACACGGTTACAGACATTCCTGGGAGCGATGATTGATGAGTCGCAACAAGGTTTTGTACGATCTCGGCTTATGGAGAGATCCGTCACGCTGATGCAGGCGATCACCAACCTTGCGTACTGTGACACACGCCAAGCAATCGACGACGCACCGGCAATATTGCTGCTAGACTTTATGGAAGCGTATGATACGCTTGACAGAAACTTTATGCTCATAACGCTGAAAAAGTTCGAATTCAGCAACCGATTCGTTGATCTCATCGAAATGATGCATCGCGGCACGACGGCACAATTTATGGTGAATGGGGAGTTATCAGACAGATGGAACGTGCATTCCAGAATCCGGTGTAGTAGGTTGTAGAAACTGGCACCGTTAGGGAAGCTGGCGCTTCCTGGTAAACCTTCTTGTATTGAGATCCTTGCAGCAAATTGTCTACTGAGCGCTGGCTGAGTTTCCTCCAGCAAACCACTCTTACTTCTAAGAGTATCTATCGTCCTTAATGTTCACCGTTCTTAGCCAGCTCAGCTCCACTCGACGTGGAGCACGATGAGTGGCCAGGGCATGGAATCTTACCCACGTCCTCGGCCCACTACATCCGGCAAGGCTGTCCGTTGGCACCATTACTATTCATCATTGCGGCTGAGATCCTGGCATTGGCAATCAATCAGTCTCCCAAACTGAAAGGCGTCAGCTTACCCGGTTCGAGTTTCTCACCGAACAAATTTGCAGCCTTTGTAGATGATTCTGCGGTATTCTTAAGGCATGGTAAGGAAATAGAACCTCTGGTGGAGGTACTAGAAACCTTCGGAGACTTGTCGGGGCTTCGAGTGCAGCCACAGAAGAGTGTGTACATTCCGATGAATACAGCCAATCAGCAAAAGGCAGTCAGCGGAGTTCCGGTTCTACTACCAGGAACAACGGCGAGGTACCTGGGAGTTCACATAGGTACCGGCGAAACGGAGCAAATCAACTGGGAAGACAGGATAGCGAAGATCAAAGCCCGACTGCTCATCGCCACCAAGATTACCAATAGTGTCGTGGGGAAAATAGCTATTTTGAACACCATTATGCTTCCAGCGATTCTATTCACGGCAACCTACGTGAAAGCGCCGGAGGAGATTGTACAGAGGCTCGTAAACATCCAGAAGCAGTTTCTTTGGCGTCATAGCCTCAGTGCGGACGGCTCAAGACACAAAATAAATCCAGCTTTGCTGTTTACCCCAATACGAGCAGGGGAGCTAGGGCTCTATTCAACACCAGTGGCGCTCAAACGCTTGGCGATGAAGCGAGCTACCGAGTGGCTGATGGCGACGGAATCAAGGTACACTGAGGCATGGCACCATCTTGCCCACCCAGAGAGGATCCAAACACCAAAGTGCTGTTGGATTACACCCGAGCAATGGACATCCAGAGAACGCAACAGGCGACTACGATCACACTCAGTGCAGCAGCAAGCAATCGCCCTGCTGTGTGAAGATGTCGCCGAAGTAGAAAACCGACCAAAGGAATGGAAGGACGAAGCGCGAGATGAGATGGTCCGAGTACACCAAGACAGCGAGGTCGTGTGGGAAAACGACGGGTCAGTTCGCCTAACGATAGAAGACATTTGGAAACCAACCCAACATCAACTATCCTCAGAGATCCAACGCTTTTGGCCAACATATTCGTGGACTCATAACCCATGGATTGTCAACCACAAAGGAGAAGTCTATCGCGACAAAGATCTACCCTTCATCGAAGACAGCAATCTGGCACGCCTGAACATCGAGCGGCTCACTGAAGTGGAATACTTGTTCAAGATCCCGTCGAATGTGACGCGATGGAACAAAGTCAAAAAGAGAAAAGTGAAACTGTGGATCATCAGTATCATTATCTGCTCCCCTCCGCTTGAGATAGGAGAAGGAATGTGGCTCTCACGAAAACAAACACTGCGCAATGAGTGTGAGCTACAGCTACAATGCACATGGACTAGTAATGGCCTCGGCACGATTCTAGGAGTTCCAGGAGGACCGCTCGGGGTTGCCAATTACATCGAGCTAGAGCACGAAGCGCCAGGGTATCATTGGAGAATAACGGAATGGAGCAAGAACACGCAAGTTATGCAAGACGTTACCACACTGCAGCAACTTGAACAAAAAAGAGGGACCACCTTCGAGCCGCACCCTCTGTCGACAAAATTTGTATCGCAGGTCCCCACAGGCACAACTCCAAAAGGAGTAGCGCGGCGACTAGACAAAGACCGACGTAAACGGTCTCTCTTTCACATCCGACAGAACCTGGAAGCGCCAGTAACACGTATGGAGACTCAGGCAGCAAAAGACGAGTGGACCAACGCAATAGTGCAACGGAACCAAAGTGAGATATGGTCGGCACAAGATTCCATCACTCAGTACCAGATGTGGGTAACGTATAGATTGGCCACATATCAACTCAACTTGTACTACCCAGGTCGCCAGGCCAACAACGAGTGTAAAACGGACGGAGCGTGTTCTCGACAACGAGAAACCATCGAACACACCATGTGGCACTGCCTCAAAGCCAAAAACATTTGAGCACATCTAATGCAACAATGGACCGGACAAGCAGTTCATAGCACTCAACTGAAACTGCTTCTACTGCACATTTCTAGCAGAAGAGCGCCCCACCCGTCAGTTGAGGTCGTTCAATTCATCCACCAACACTTTGGTTTCTTCACGGCGAAGCACGAAGAAGCGCTTCAACGTATTTGGCGCATCTGCACAACGGTCATTCCTTGCGAACTATGGTAGTCACGAAACGCCCTCGTACACGAAGGAGCTACCAGCACGAGACAGGAAAATACCCGACACATCTGGAAGCAATGCATGAAGCAAGTAATGGCCGTAAGCGCGCGGCAGAAGACCACGCGAGCAAAGAAAATACAAGGAATATACCTCCATCAAACAGCGACAGCTATCAGCATGTTAAAGGTGCAACCAAACCCCACAGCATGGACCAAAGCACGACTCTACTTTGACGGCGGTGCAAGGGGAAATCCGGGTCCCGGTGGCAGCGGATGGGCGCTCGCAACGGAAAATGAGCGCGGACAATGGTACCTGCGCGCGTGCGGGTATGAGTACCACGGTGCTGACGCCACGAACAACCAATATGAATTCGAGGCACTGCGTACGGGATTGGCCAGAGGAGCACAACTGCTTCTCGGCTATGCTATCCATCTCAAAGTCTATGGAAACAGCAACATACTCATCAGCCAGCAGCTAAGCTACTCGACAACACGTGCAGCACATCTCCAGAGTCTGGTATCACTAATCTTAGAGCTACGAAGACCATATCAATGGATATCATGGCATCACATTGTCAGAATGTACAACAAAACCACCGACTGCATGGCGAACCTGGCTATGGACAGTACTTCCTCACGAGTGATCGATAGTGAGCAAATCCACCCTCTAGACGCAACACACTTCGACCAAGCAGTGCAGCTCCTAACAAGTGACACCGCTTTCGTGGGAGACGAATACCATCGTCCGGTATCTATACTTTCACGACTGCAACAGTACAAGGCTTCTTAATAATTGTAATCGAGGTAGATAACAATTAAATAGAATACCTTTGGTAATTACTGATGTTGTATATACTTACAAGATTTAACCTCAATTTTATCACTTTTTTTACAAGAAATAATAATGGAGACGCTGCCATCTTCTTCCACTGCAAATTCGAGACTAGCGTGCGAAGCTGACGCAGATGGCTTGACGTAACGGGATGAATTGACGTCCCGCTGTCCACATGAACTCTACTGGAGATATCTAGATGCTCTTGTGTGTAAGCACCCACCCGACAACTTGGATACTCTTCAACGTGAACCGATCAGCCATCAATCATGCAGATGGCTACATAGAACCTAGTCACTTCTGAATCTTATTCTCGGTGTTCCAATTGGGTTTGACAAATAGTGGTCATGGTTTGAACAATGTATGTGGGACGAAACGATTAATAGAACGACACAGAGCAAGTGAGCATGTAAATGCTTTGAAGTATAGAAGTATATTGAACGCACATACTGAACGTTCCCCACTATACGCCTTGGGTAGTCATACTAACCCAACCAAAGCATCAACAACGACAATAACAACTCATGGATATGCAAGCAGATGACGATCGTTCGACAATTGCACAGGACTTGGACGCCTAACACTTGAGCAACGTTTACTGGCATCCCGAACCAGTGTATTCGGGATTATCCAGTCGATAAGGAGCTAAGATTGGCTAGGTTGGTCCGCTTGGTCTGCTTGGTCTGCTTGGATCGATTAATTGTAGTAGTGGCAGCGTTCGTTGGCATATGGGCAATCATTGCACCCAACGTTTACCTTTGCAACTAAAAAGTAGCAACCACACCAACCCAATAGGGGACTGAGACCGAAGAGCACATCAACGTCCACAAGGCAGTTAGCATTGCAGTTGGGTGGGTGATTGCCAGTCTCGCTAAGGCTTCGCACGGGCTCGTTGGCTGCCGTATCCGCGGTGGTAATGGTCGATAGGGCCGCCATAGACAGGAGCGCGCAGAAGGTCTTGGGAATCATCATTTTTCGAGAATTGGCTGGTTGAGCTTCAGAGTGAGTTGTTTCCGCTTCGACGCAAATTTGAAAGTGAGGGTGGCATTCGTGGGGCTTCGTGGTCACCGAAAACAAAGCGATCATAACCATTCAGGCGCTCGCTACTGGTGTGTACAGCACAGAAGAGCTGACTGGAGGCGGTTCGTTCTTCGCGCTAGACGGAATCTTTTCCTCCCACATTTGGATTTCCTTTTGGAGCAATGTTGAAGAAAATTCTGGCGCGTACAGGGATCCATCTTATGACGCGAAAGCGGTTTCTGACGTGCTGCTGACGAACAACAGCGGAAGTCCATTTTGTAAAGCAAAGAAGCATCGTCAATGCTGCAGACAGGAGTCATTCGTTATCGCGGCCTTCCTTCCAATTTTGTTGCGCGTATTTCCATTTTGTAAAGCAAAGAAGCATCGTCAATGCTGCAGACAGGAGTCATTCGTTATCGCGGCCTTCCTTCCAATTTTGTTGCGCGTATTTCCTTCTATGAGAACATGTTGTTCAAATACTGTAATTTTGTATTCTGACACAACGCTACGTAAGACCGCTCTCTATTTTTTTGTGACATTTTCCTTTTGTGTGTATGGAGTTCCTTGTGTAGCCTTCATGTAAGTTTGTCAAGGTGGTTTTATGCCAAAGGCTTTCCATCCTCAATCCCAAATTATTCTCAGTAAAGGGTTTAGATGCTGTCCCGTTTGGAAACTAGCCACTCAAATTTCGTAGAAATTTGTGGTGGTATGTTTTGAACAATGGACAGCATTATGTTGAAAACGCGAAGTCCGTTGAAATTACAGTTTTCGAGATATTCAGCAAAAACAGAAAATATGTCGCATACCGAAAAAACTAGCCAGCCAAAGTTTTTCAAATTGCAACTACCGAATTCTCCATGGTTGAAAAGCATATAGCCAAGAGTTTTAGAAACGAGAAACATTTAATCTCGAGTAATCGCCGTCCATTCATTTTCTGATACACTGATTTAGGTTAGTTTGAGTTTGACTGAGTATATAACAAAAGTAAGTACATGAGTTATCGAATGTAATAATTTATGGTTAATTACTGTCTATTATGGTATTATGCATACTTAATTAACCATTTGAATGTACTAATTTATAACATCTTATGCATTGACAACATACAGCTTCAATTGGATGTATTAAAGAACATGCAGCAGGTGTGTAAGAGGCTATCCGAGACAGCCTCAAACACAGCACGCACGCTTGCGCTTGAGAGGAAGACTTGAGAGGAACTTGGCAAAAATGCAACTGAATTGAAATGAGCTTATGGTTCCTGACACTACATATAAAACACCACTAGGGCTCCTAGAGGTTTTACAAGTAAAACCTACACGTGCAGAAATAAAAACCTATGGATCTGATATATAAAACATTGGGTACACTGAGGTTGAACCTAGGGGATCTGCTGGGAACTGT